>PVIJ01003823.1:0-127998 GCA_004024925.1 Scalopus aquaticus | reverse complement strand
AAAAAAAAAAAAAATGGAAAAAAAAAAAAAGAAATGACCCCTCAGATGTTCCAGTGTATGTTCATCTCAACCATAATTATGAAGTATTCTTGTAACTAGAAATGATCTTTGAAATCCTCATTCTAAAAGAATTATTCTTTAGGAAGTAGCTATCCATCACTTTCACTACTGTTTTACTAAGAAGTCTTCCAACCTACACAATAAAAACAAACAGAAACAGCTCCCTCTCCGCAGAGGATGCAGATTAAATGGCACACCTGAGAGGCATTGGGCTGAGGTGGAAAGAACCCCTTAGCAGTCAGCCTTCCAGATGCAGTGACCTTGGGTGAGCATCAAAGTACTGTGGGTCTCAGTTTCCTCATCTACCAAGTGAGGAATTATGCTATGATCACAAAAACTCTGTCCAGTCTTGTCTATTATCAAAACTTTATAAGCAGGCAGCACAAGATGTGATATTTGACTGTCTCTTGTGCACACGCACCTGTCCTTATTTCGCATATTTATTCTATTACAACGCTTCTACTTTACTGATAACCAAATCATGCAGGTAAATTCAATTAGGGGCAGGCCTTCTCTCTGGGCACCAGCAGAGCAAACAGCTGCTTATCATTAGAGTCCCTCCGCATTCAGGTGATTTTCCTTCAGAAGCTAATTAGAGCGCTTCTATCAGGATTTTAACAAAAAGATGTTATCTGAGAATAACTACAAAGCAATATGGACAACATGATACCCAGTTTTATTAAAGACTAAATAAAACACTGAGCAAATTACAGTACGGATAGGCAAGTCAGTAGTTAGCAGCTACGTTTTTCCATGTCTCTTTCCTTATGAACACGTCACCCATTGCTCCTGTCCCCTAGAACACCTTCCTGAGTGATGCAGGGGGCAGGGGCCTGTCCATCTGAGCTGCTGTGAAGCTCGAGGACACGACAGACCCTAGCTCACAGATCAGTCTCTGTTTCCAGCCTACAAGAGGGTTACTGGAGATATTTGTGGCAACTTCTTAACACTTCTAGGTTTTCTACCTCTTTTTTCTACCCTCCTTGAATAGTCTCTCCTGTATTTACTTCTCCAGATGGAAATTCTGAGACAGCTTTCTCCATGCTGCACCAGACAGTGGCTGCTTCCTTTTCTCCAACATGGGTGAGCAGTTCTCTTATTGGGGATCACTAAAACACTGACCAGCACAGTCGTGTAGGTCATCATTTGGGTTTGCTTAGAAAGATTTCTCCCCTCTTTGGTATGGACTTACTTAAGAGGAAAGTCTATTTACCGCTCAGATGGTGTTTTGGTGGAAAGGACAAATTTGAGAGCACACCACCCTGGGGAAAACAACGCGTCCCTAGAAAACCAAAGAAACCAAAGAAAGTGTGTCTATGGACTCAAAACCCCTTCCTTAACAGTACCTCAAGATAATAATTACAAGCAATAGTTTTGAGCACTTACAATGCGCCAGACCCAATCCTGGGTGCATTCATACATCCTCACAACCACTTTTGAGGAAAATTCTATTATAATCCTCTTTTCACAGGTGGCAAAAATGTGGCTCAGAGAGACTAATTAACTCAAGATCACACAGTAGCAAATGGCAGAGCCGGACTTTGAGAAGACTCTGGCTCCAGGATCTATACCCTACACACCTGGCACTCTCCTGGCGCTCCAAATGGGTTTCATGTGCACAACAATTTGACCCTGTATATATGGCAGCAGGAGTGGAGAAGGGGCCTAAGGGGTGAAATGGTTTAATTGCATTGAATAGCAAGCAGTGCGTGGATTCTCATTTCCTCTTTTCAAAACAAACGTTTGACAAAAGCACACCTTTTTGGAGAGATGAATGCTGTTTGTTTAATTTATTGAATTCTAAAAATCTAAAATTGGCATGTTCTACTCCTTATCTATCCTGATTTGGGATGGGAAAGCAAGATTTCCATCTGCTTTGGTATGGGTACAGTTGCTCTTGTTATTCTTGTGAATAACAAGAAACAGAACAATATAGATGACTGGAGCAGGAAACAACTTGATTTTTTTATAGAAAAGAACATTCAGATTCAGGGAGATGAGGTATCTGCCTGGATTCACACAGTCTGTCAGCAAGAGGACAGAATTAGAATCACTAGCTTCTTTTATCGGATGCTAAAAATTAATGATGCCTCTTACCCTGTGGAAGGGAAAGTAACCAAAATAATTGCCATAGTCCAGTCAGTGGGTTTATATTTTTAATAACACTTACATATTTTGCTTTCTTTCTGTCAGTGTTCAGGGAAAAGAAAATGTCAGTAGGAAGCAAAAGAGTCACCAAACCTCTTCTGTCACTGTGACACTGCAGAAGCAGTGCTACACCCCCACTCTGGGCTGGTGGAGCCACAGCAGAAGCTAGAAGAGGTGTGAACCAAGCACAGCCACATTCACCATCTGTGGACTGATAGTTGTATCCCCAATCCAGCCATATTCATGGTGCATTTCCTTTGGAAATTCTTTTAAAGCATCTTAGAAACTCTTGAAATTTTCCAAACTTCCTGTAGTTGAATCAAGAGAGGAAATCATCTTTAAACAAATCTTCCCTCTATCCCCTAACTCCTCAGATTCCTAAAACAATAAATAACCTAATCATTCAAACATTAGGCCTCCCTCTTCACACCCTCTTCCTAAAGATAGGCAATGAAACTCCTAATGCCAAAGAATACTTCACCATCACAAAATCCTTTCCAGATTATTTCATATGGAAAACAATTTACTTGGTGCATTTAGTGAATTACTCATGTATTCATTTTGGGTTTCCCTATAACACTTAGCTTACTTGCTACAACACCAAATCTGATTCTGTATTTTCCTCCCATCTTGGATCCCATATTTTCTTCCTTTGAATTCCTTAAGCTATCCCTGTAGACTTTATGCACTTTTTGCTGAAGCCAGTTTGAGTAGGTGTGTGTGGGTTTTATTTTAAGCCAGACTCTAACTAGCAAGTTTATATTGTTACCCATATAGAACAGTCTTGTTTGTTATTCCAACTTACTTCCACTAAAATGGTAAAACATGGGAATCTCAAATGGAAAGAGAGTTAAATGTTACCAGACATTGAAAGGTCTTTGTCATGTTTCTACATCAAATCTATGTGTATGTGTGAAATCAGGTTAATTTGTGAGCAGGAAATGTAAGGAACTTCAGCATTGAGATAAGAATTCATCATTTGGCAATCATTTAAATCTCCATAGACATACTTGAATGTAGAGCTCAGACTCAGTTAACAGAATTCCAGAACTTGATGTATCCAAACCAGAATGTAAGCTATATTTTCAACCTCAATCACCCTAGATGTAAACACACGCATTCACACACTTATACACACACACTATTTAAAAGTAAGCAGCACCACACAGTGGTATGTAAGGCAATTGCTACTGTTTAAGGGGAAAAAAAACAGGTTTTGTTCCCTTGGAGACAGAGGACTGGTTCTTTGTTATTTTTTTAGAGAAGTTTAAATGTGATCAACGCAATGTTATTGTCTGTGAAAAACCTTTTTTATTTTTCGTTTTCACTTCTTGACCCCTTGACAAGAACAATTGTTGGTTAAATTTCAAACTCATAGATGAAAAATACTAACAATGAAAAAATAGTTGTCATATTTTACCATCTGTGGTTGTGTTTATTATAACCAAATGCATTTCAAAAAACAATGATTGGAAAAACACTATTGCTTGAGGCCTTTCCTTTTCTTCTTTGGCACAGAGAACATTTTATTGCTAAACTTAATCTGTTGAAAATCAAATTTTGTAACTGAAAATTTAACACAAATGAAACCATACACATTACAGAGATCACATTTTTAAAAGAAAAGTAAAATACACCTTTGATATCATAAATTTACCTACAGTTTGTTTGGCTCAAAATTTATCCGGTGTGTGAAGTATAAAAATGGCAATCTGAAAGCCATTCCCACCTATTTCAGACTAAAGATATTACTTCTTCAGTTCTTTGATGTAGGAAAAACCTTAATTTCTGGAATGTATTCTGTTTGTGTCACAATGGAATATTCATCATTCCTTAACAATGCTTGATCTCTTAATACCTTCCCTGACACCCTCAGCAGACAACCCTTCTAGGCATTTCTCCATAAGTGAAGAGTCTTCAAGAGAACTTCAGTAGAATTACTGGTGTCTAAAGAGTCATTTTCTCATTATTTAACTTTTCATGATTTCTCGCTATTGAAGAAAACATGATTAGCAACAGAGCAGCAAAATAATCTGCAGTAAGAAGAATGCATGGTCAGAACCAGCAAAGCTCAGATAACATCTTTGAATGGTTAACAGAGCATAAAAGTAAAGACAGCCCTTAGCACAGCTGAGTGACACAGAGTGATGCCAGCCCTGGTGTTTTCAATCTTTAATATTCTGCATACTCTCAGAACCCAAAGAATGAAAGGTCTCGTATTAACCATACATTTGGATTTTCTCTCTTTTTTTATGCTCTTCGGTGTACTTGCCTTGGAGACTGCCCCCTCCTGGGGCTAGTCAATTCCCAGATAATTTTTTTAATTTAATTTCTATCCTTTACATTATTGTGTATCCCCCATAGGTTTCTACCACCAACTCACCCATGAAGCATCACCGTAGTCCCTTGAGGATTTGCCTGCAAGCTTTCCTATGCCAAGCAACCAATGAAGAGCTCTTAGTCCCCAACTGCTTTACTGAACTCTCAAATGTGAAGCCACAACTCCCCTGCTCTAATCACCCATAGAACCTGATAGAAGACAGTTCAGGACCGTCCTTTGACGGTTCAGGACCGTCCCTATAGCCCAGGCCCTGCTGGGTCCTGCTGAAGTTACTCAAACTAGCCAGCCCCAGCCTGCTTGCCCTGCGTTGCCCTGTGCTCCTCCCACAGAAGCCATTCCTGATCTGATGCTTCTAAGAAACTGTGAGTATAAAAACTTCTTCCTTAATGATCGTCATTCCACATCTTTCTGTCTTATCACAAAACAAATTAAAACAACTGCTGGATGGACCTACAGGGTATTACGCTTAGTAATAATAAGACAGATAGAGAAATATAAACACGGTATGATTTCACTCATATGTGATACATAGAGAAAACAATAGATTAGCTAAACAAAAATAAACTTTTAGTCTATAAGAGTAATTAGTGGTTACCAGAACGGAAGAGGGGAGGAGGATGAGTAAATTTGGTAAAGGAGGACAAAAATATGATAAAGGATAGAAGTGGACGTTTAGTGTTGAACTTAATGCAGTATACACATATGCTGAGTCTTAGTAATGCACACCTGAATCTTATTTTGCAAACTTATAATGCAAAGTTACTTCAATAAAAACAAATTAAACTCCTGAGTACATTTAAAAACAGATTCCTAATATGTAGCGCCCCCCCATCTCATTTTCATTTTGGATGCCATTATATTCCCAGAAATTATGAGAACATATAACTTGTATAAGGATGGTGCATAAATTTCAGTCCCAAGAGATGTTTAAGGGAAAGATGATTACTGCCTTTGTTATTTTGTTTGTGGATCTCAATTATGCCATTGAGAAACTTTTCACATAAAACTCAATCCATATAGTATTTCTGAAACCATGCTTTCTGGGATTTTAAAACCCAAATTTAATTTCTTACTTTGAAATTTGATTGTGGCTCTGGTCTCTGAATTACTTCCAACCTTTATTGCACTGGCTTTTAACTGATTTTAAAGTGCTAAAAACAAAAACAGAACTTATTAAATAACCAAAGCATTAATTTGGCAGTGATGGATAGTCGTCACATTTACGTATTTTCCTCATGTGACTTGATACATTTGACATATGATGACGTAGTATATTTTGACTAAACAATTAACTTTCAGTCTGCCTGATAAATTGCTTCAGTCTTCTCAGAGTTTGTGCCAATTGACTCTGCTGTTCAATTTCCTTTACTGGGTTGGGAGCGCCCCAAGGCTCAGCACATTTCATTTGTGCAACTAAACACTGTTCTCCCAGGGTAACATTTAATTAAAACAGCAGTATGTAAGGGAAATATTTCACTTCTGAGGCCTACTCACTTCTGAGGTCTACATTATTCTTTGCTGGTATAATTACAAAAAAATCACACAGTGGCAAGCTGGGGGGAAAAAAAAACAAAACAGATGCAAATGTGGAATCACTCTGAGAAGACAAGAAAAAATCCTCAGGAAGCAGCAGTCATTTTTTTGCCTTGTCTCTACTTAATAAACTCATACACAAAATACATCAACAAAATACCATCCACAGTAGGTATCCAGGTCTACTGAACTTTTCTTTTGCTGAGTGAGATAAAATAGCTTCTGAATCTTATATCTGAGTATGCTGGTGTTCATGGATGAATGCATGTGGATGTGTGTGTGCGTGTGTGTGTGTAGGAAGGCTCTCCCATTCATGAATGCCTACTACACACAAAGCACTTTGCTTAACTACTGTACGTTTTCCTCTTAAGTTCTTATCATTATGATTCTTATAAATATGGTTTTTATAATTAGTCTTATTAATTAATTTATCAACTTTAAATGTTCTCTATAAGCTAAAGATTAATAAGAATATTTATATTTTACATACAGGTATAGAACTTAACCGCTGAAGTGCAAAATGTTTTAGAAATCTATTTACTTTTTGGGAGTTAATATTATGTGTCAAGTCCCTGTGTTAAGAATTTTAAGTATGCTTTCTCATTTAAGTCTTACAACAATCATTGAGTTTGCTATTCTCTTTATATTATTGTGGAGGAAAGTAAGGCACCCTAAAGGTAAAATAACTTTTCAAGTTTATGTAGCTCTTTCTATTCTACTGTATTTTTGGCCAAAAACAGGTGAAGAATAGCTTTGATGTTTGGCAGAAGTTGTGAGTCCACAGCTTTCTGGTCAACTTCTCACTGCTCTGTAATCTCATCTTTCTCCTTCTCCATGTCAAAGATATCACCTTCTTGGCCTCAGGGCTTAGACAGATTCTTCTTCCTTTTTTTAATTTAATTTTTTTAATTACAGTAACATTGGTTAGCAACTGATTTTCGGACCACTAATACTGATTTTGGTGGGCGAGGTGGGGACATATTTCTGGTGTTTCTACACAGAGGAACTCCACGGAGCTACAGAGGTCCAGTCCCAAGTAACAAGTCACTACTTGGCTGCTTATGCAAGAAGTGTCAACCTCATGGAAGGCAGAAAGTTAAAAACTATAGTCAGAAGTTTTCAAAATAACCTCACCGCTTTAGGAAATATCTAAAATTGAGCTAAAGGTTGTCATAAACTCTGAGCAATGATATTTCTCCTAAAAAAAGGCAGGAGCAAATATCCTGGTATCTCTTTATGAAGGAGATGATACCTATGAGGAGTTAATTTTATGATTCATTATTCTCCTAGATACCATCTTATCTTCAGGCATAAATTTTTGTAGAAATTCTGTCTGTACTAACTTTCTAAATAGTTGACAGGATTTTTTTTTAATTTGAAATCACATGAACCAATGAGGAAACTCATAAAAAGAAAACACCAAAGCATGTTTACAATGATCCCTGTTATTTATCATGGGGCTTTATCTTCAGTCACTCAGCCAAAACATCCGGGCTCGAGAAGTCTATGTTTTTAAATGTCTGTTAAGCAGCTACTTTGGACTTGACCCCTTGTGAGGCTCTATGAATTCCAAATATTTCAGTGAAATCTACCCATGACCTATGCGAAGCTTGTTGCAAATAAATGGTTGACTTCTTTAGTTAAATTTAGAAGTTTGGTTAAAGATATAAATTTGGATTATGTAGAACACCTTGGTGTGAAAAATTTAATAATGGGTACTGATTTTCTACTTTAAAATATTAGACCAAACAACAGTGACCTTCATTTCTAAAAAGGATGGTCCAGATAAATTTCATAAACACTAGATGGCACTATAGCTTGAAATAACATTCAGATAAAGGAGAGTTAAGATTCTTATTTATGAGCGATGGTAAAACAGAAGGAAACCAAGAATATAATAAACCCACATTTTAGAAAAGAATACTTAAGTCTTTTCATGAAAGTGCTTAGTTAATGACTTAACTCAATAAATTAACTTATATAACCTAATGGATCAGAAAGATAAGATTTTCCCTCAATTGAAATAAGACCAGTACTCACTGGTGAGCAGCAACTGGTTAGACTGTTACAAAGACTCAAAAAAATTTTGTTTTTCAAGATGAAGTTTCAATTTAGGTTTAAGCTTGTCCACCAAATTTTACAACAAAATGATATTTTTTCTCATAAAACAAAAACGAAATATCTGCTGGCATCCCTTAATTTAAGACTAAGTATTATAAGATGTTAAGTATATGGCTTATTGCTTTTTTTTCTGTTTAGGTCTCAGACACCTAAATAATTGATGTCCAGTAAGCTCTGTAAATTATACCTTTTATAAATTCAAGATATTTGCTTTAAATGAATTTTATATAACAATGAGCATTTCATTGATTATGTACTCTTGTTAACCAGCTTCAAATTAAAAATCTTGAGCTAGCACATGGGAGCTCCTGGTACCCTGAGTGGGTCCTTAAGACTCTGCCTAATTCAGATCTCTGGGCTGAGAGATTCTGGTTAGTTTTCAGATTCATGACTTCTGCCCTTCAGGGCTGTTTGCATATATTATATCAACTGGTAGGCTTTGGAGAACTCCCTCCCAAAATCAAAAAGGGAACTCTCTCCGTGCAATACATTTGATTTTTAAATTCTTCATCAGAGTATTTTATTTCATGTGACCAAACTCTTTGCAGAGTAAATGTAAATTTTTGTTCCATCAGAGAGAAAAATAATGCTATCTATTTTGATGGTCAGCTTGTCCTCCCTAAACACTCTCTGCCAGGCCTCATTCTCTTTTATGATACATTGTCCTAAGTGACTACAGAAAGATATTTTCCAAGTAGTGAGGTAGGTTCTATTAGGAATTTCTCTAGAACTGTCTTTTCTCAAAAAATATAACTATTGTGTCCTGATATGAAAATTTGGAGATGCAAAGGTTATTTTTTAATTTTTATTTTACTTTAAATTTTGTTATTTTGTGGTTTGACAATAAAATTCCCTCAAAACTTTAGTAAATTTCTGATATATTTCTTTTCATCAGATCCTATGACAGACAGAATTCTCAAACTGTCTCCAAGATCCCCAGTCCATGGTTATATGTCTTGTATTTTGCTACCTCCTTGGGTCTGGGTATACCTGTGGATATGATAGAATATGGCTTCCATGATTATGTTACTAATCAATGGACTTTGAGTTCATCAAAAAGAAAGTATCTGAGTCCAACCCACTCTTGTGAGCCTTTAAAAGGAACATGGTCCATCCTGAAGTCAGAGAGATTCCATGTAAGGAAGATTCTCCACTGCTGCCCTTGAAAAGGAAGAGGCTATGTGACCAGGCCCTGAAAGGAAATTACAGTAATTGAAAGCAATCCCTGGTTGACACACAGTAAGGAAATGATGACCTCCATCCTACAACCACCAAATTGAATTCTCCCACCAAACAATGATTTTGAAAGTGGACATTGGCCCTCAGAGGAGACCACAGCCCAGCCAATACTTTTATTTCAGTCATGTGATGCCTGAGCAGAGGATTCAGCTACACTAAACGCAGGGCTTTGACCTATGGAACTATGATACAATCAGTGTTTTCAGCAGTGAACTTTGTGATAATATTTTATGCCGACACAGAAAGTTAATATTAATAATAAAGCTGCTATTATGATTTTTCAATCCCAATCGCTGTGTTATTTTTTCCTTCCTTATACTATTTTTCCTTGAACTTAAAATATCTCCCTCGAAGCCACCAAGTTTGTGGGGGGGGGGGAGCCACCACCATAGCGTGGTCTTTACCTTTTCGGTACTTTTTAAGCTGCAGCTGTGCCATGTGAAAGTTGTGTAAATCCAGTAAGTTCAGGTGAAGAAGTCAAAGATTTCACTCAGTTTTGGGGTCTTAGCTACAAAGACCATAGACGGAATCCCCCTGTGCTAATCTGCCTCTGCTCCTTGGCTAAATTCTATCAAACAGGTAAGGTATACTAAAATTAGAGGATACATCTCTAAGCATTTTCCTCTAGAAAATAATGCAAGCCACAATTTGTCATTCTCTAAAAATAGAGTATTACTACTGATATCTCAAATAGTTATTAAAGGTGTAGAAGCTCTGAGTCATGCTTCTCAGGGTAAATAACTTATTTGCCCCTACAACTTGGACCACGTTGTTATTTCATCAAGTAAGCCAAATACAGCATCAGGGGAACAGCTAATTCCCTCTGCTATCTTAGGTCACTGCTGATATTAAATGACTCTTTCATCACTACTCAAGTGCTCAGGAACTGTGTGAAGCAACTACAACTTTGTTTATATTGGGAATGAGATAATTTCATAAGCTCAGAACTTGCCGAATTGGGGCTACTAGTCTAAATGTTAATTCAATTAGCAAATCAATTTAGTATTTTCCCCCACTAAGTTGATTTTTTAAAAACTGAGTAGAACTGACAATGACGTTGGTATTATGTCAGTATTACATTATTTTATCAATAAACGTTCCTTTGAACCTAAAAGAGAGTATTTCTATTGGAGAAGAAATTATAATAAATCACCAATGCCCAGTTTTTAGCTGGAAATTCTCATCTAATCTAAAGCAGAGTATTGGGTTAATGAAAAGATTGGGCCTTAGTTATGAGAATCTAGGGTTTATCTGTCAGAAAAATAACTCTTTCATACTACCTGATTTTACAAAAATGTCTCAAACTGAAGAAACATGCTGAAGCTTAACATGTGACAACCTAAATTCTCAAAAATACCAATATTTAAATTAATATGGTAAATTAATATTGGAATCTTTTACTTAAATCACTTTACAGTTCAAGAACTTCACATATATATGGAGGCATGAACAACATACTTCATGACAAGTTTCAATGATATCTTTGAGGATTGGTCTCCAGCAGCAAATAAAACTAAGCAGAATATAAACAATTGGGACAACATCAACCAAGAAAGCTTCTGCACAGAAAAAAAAAATGATTAAAATGAAGAAATACCCTACAGAATGGGAGAAAATATTGCACATCTTACACCTGACAAAGGACTGATATCAAAGATCTACAAAGAGCTCATACAACTCAACAAAAAGATAACATGTAACTCAATCCAAAAAATGTGCAGGGCTACATAAGCACTTCTCCAAAAATGGAACACAGATGGCCAATGGGCATGTGAAAAAATGTTGACCATCACTTTCCACACTGAGATACCACCTCACACCTGTAAGAATTGCCCTTATCAAAAAGACTAGAAACCACAAGTGCTGGTGAGGGTGTGGTGGAAAAGAAACTCTCTTACACTTTGTTGGGAATGTTGGCTGGTCCACCTTCTATGGAAAGCAATATGGAGGTTTCTCAAAAGGATAAAAATTAATCTGCCATATAACCCAGAAATTCCACTCCTAGGTATCTACTTGAAGAATACTAATTCAAAAGGAAACCTGTACTCTTATGTTTACTGCAGCAGGACTTACAAGAGCCAAATATGGAAACCTCCTAAGTGCCCCGAAACAGATGAGTGGATCAAGAAGATGTGGGATATACACACAATTGGATTCTACCCAGTGATTGAAAAAGATAAACTCATGCCCTTTTTGCAACATGGATGAAGCTGGAAGGAATTATGCTAAGCAAAATTAGTGAGGAGAAAGATGAATGCCAGATAGCGTCACTCACACTGGAATATAGGGAAACCAAACAAAGTGTCAGACAAAGACAAACTTTTAAAAGCAACCACTGAAGACTGGCCATAGAACTGAAGCATTCAGAAGGGAAAAGGGAGGAGTGAGAATAAGGTGGAGAGAGTACAATGTACTATGGTGGAAGACTATGGGTGCTTTAGTGATGGGTGAGCTATGGTGACTATACTCGAGGGGCAAAATCCTATACCCCTAAAATACTAACAACAACGTAAACCAATGGTACCTCAATTTAAAAAAATTAAAAATAGTCTTACAGTCTACACAAAGCTTTACATGATGCTTATTTAAAATAATTATTGTCATTAAACAACTATTGTGGCTTAGGAATGTTAACTGCCCTACCCTGATAAATTCAGATAGTAAGCAGAAAGATTTGACTCAAATTCAAGTCTTCTGAAGCTATATTTGGTACAATTTTCAGTATAGTCTAGTCATCTTTCTATGTACTACATTTTCTTTGGATTAACTTTGACTGGAGCACAGCTTTGCATAAAATGATCCATAAATCTTCCATGCCATAACAACACTAGGCATTAAGGCAAAGAGCATGAATAACAAATAGCTGACATTTATGCTGTCTATCCCCATTCTGACACTGCACTCTTACCTGCTATTTCTGAATGTGGCCTCAGAATCCTTCCCAACACAACATATACAGCCACTATAATTAATCAGATTTGAAATACCAGAGGAAAACCATTTTTTTAAATCACTGAATTAATGTTCTGTCACATTCCATTCTTCTAATTCTTAGTAATCACAAAATTATAAAAAATAATGCCATATACATCTAAAATTAATAATTTCTCTGTAATTTTAATCATAATGATTAGTATTTAGCCTTTAGATTTTTCCCATCCTCTCATTACATGATAAAGTTGACTTTCCAAAGTTGTTTTTATTATGATATCTGTTCGTTTGAAAATCTTCAGTGCTACTCTAGTGACTACTTAATTGAGTACAAGCTCCTTAGGCCAGTATCCAAGACCCAATACTACTGACCCAGTTTCTCTTTCTAGTCTGAGCCACTACTATTCCTCAACAAAAACACTAGTTCCACACGACTGGAGTCACTCATTTCCTAATACGAATTCTTAATTACACAACACCCTATTTTCTTGATGAGCTTAATCAGAAACATTGTCGTCCCTTCCTTATCATACTCCAACTTTACTCCTCAAAATTCCTGCCAGTTTTTAGGTTAACCAAGTGCTGTCTCAGTTGCAGTTTTGGCTCTTCCAATTACCAGTTGTATGAATTTGAATAAGTCATTTATTTTTTATTTATTTATTTGCTGCTTTATTTATTTTCCTGTGCCTCTGATTCATTGCCTGTAAAATGGGAACAATACTATTTCATTGGGCTGTTATGAAGATTATCATAAATTATCCTATGCAAAGATCTTAGAACAATGGATGGTACATAGTAAATGTTATACAAGCATTTGCTAATAGTATTGTCATTTCATATAAGTTATTGGTTTTCATTATACTCTAATACCTTTAGATATTATCTTTGATAAGACATGTATAACATACTGCCTTGGTACTTCAGTACTTGTATACTTGTATGCATGTCCTGTGAGCTTTTCCAAATTTTAAGTTCCTGTAGGAAAGTGACCATGAATTTAACACATTTTTGTCTCACAAAACCAGTAATACAGTGCCTTGAATATTGTAAGTAATTAATAGATATATATTGAACCTAATATTTTGACAAGGAGTGCTAGCTATAGACATCATTTTTTAAGTATTTTAGTTTCTAATTTTATTACCTTTCCCCATCTCACGTACAATAAGAAGTAAATTATTTGTTAGAATCTCAGAGCAGGCAAAGAACTTGAAAAGGATTGCACTTCACTCTGACTTCTAGTTTAGGTGAATCTAAACTATTTCAAACAAATGATTACTTCTCTACATTTAATTGATCTCAAAGGAGAAAAATATATCCATCATCCCTTTTGGCCTCTTCCAGTGTTTATTTAGCTTAGTGCTTTTCCTCAAGTCTAACCATATTCTCTTGACACAGTGACTATATCCCAAAGATGTTATCTTTGCAATCTTTTAACCCAAGTAAAGCCAGATTATTAGTTTCTTCTCAAAGGATCTATTTTTCTCATTTTTAAATCAACTTGAATCTTCTATCAAGAATCCTCTATCAAATCCTCTATCCTCAATCCTCTATCAGTCCTTCACTGAAAGAAAATACAGAAACCAGTTCTAAGAAACAAAGATGAATGGCTTTCTGGATATATTAAAATCTTACCTTGTATTTTTTTTATAAAAACTACATACATGCCTTGTGTTCATTCTGACTAATAAGACCCTTGGAAATTGACTGCATTTCTGTGGATTTTCCCTAACCCAGAGTGGTCTGACTGAGTTTCAGTCCCTAAGTGAACTGTTTTGCAATGGGGCCTATAAGCCATTCTCAAATATATCAAGGAAACTCTAGCAGGTGTTATCTGCCCCAGCTAATTTACTGTCATGGGCAGACATGATGAAATCTCAATTTCTTAATCCAGGTCAAAACTATCCAATAAAATCAGACCTTAAAGAGATCCTGGCGAGTAATTCCTAATGTGTGATCCTTCAGCTTGTTATTGAACCTAGTAACAATGGCTTGATCTAGATTTAATCTTTTTAGCTTGTAGACAAGACTGTGAGGAAGTAAACGATGGAGAGGGGAATCTAAAATCTTATTAAAGTTGGTCTGGTTATGCCTATTACTCCTCCTTAGCCTAAATGCAGCCCCCCCTTTGTATAGCACAATTGCAACATTTTACGACATGACTCAGTGCTCAAAGAACCATGTCCCTGGCATCCAACGCTTTGCGTTTATTTACATCATTGAAGTGGGTTATTGATCACTTTTAATAATTCCAGAGCTTTTTCTATTATTTTTAATGTTGCACCAGTCTAGAAACTATTTTCAGAATGCTTGTATGCATTACAGTAAGACTAAGAAGTTTACAAAACAGTGGATGAATTTGTGGTTGAAAGCCTAAAGTGATAAATGATAACCACAAAAATCCCACATGTGAAGAAGTACTGTTTTTTTTTTTTTTTTTTTTTAAAAAGAAAGGCACTAGGGAAGATTAGATCGAAAGTTTTCCCAAAGGCTTATGCCCTGAAAATTGGAAAAAGACCAAACTCTGGAAACTGTTAAGATTTTTTTTTTTATAAAGGATTAGGCCTGAAAGCAGGCTGAGGAATAACTACTCTCAACTCAGAGATGGATTGTGCCCAATTGATATCAGATGTCTGAAGTTAAATACCAAGTAATCTTTCCATTTTACTTTTCATGATAGTGACAGGCAAATCAGAATCTATTTTTGATGCTCTTTCATGGAAGATACTAGAGAATCTGTCCTGCCTTTGTACATTTGGTGTTTATGACATTTCTTTGAAAGCCATGGGGATTGAATAGATACTAACCCAGGAAGTAGCATAAATGACCCAATAGAGATGTTACTGGTCCCCACATTGTATCTATAGCTTTGAAAATTTGCCAAAGGAAGTAAAATAAAAATAAAATAATTATATAATCCTTTAATGCAGCTATCTTTTCACTTGAAATGAAAATGTGTTGTTTTGCTTATTATTATGTTCACTATAAAACAGATACTCACTGTTTAATAAAAATATTTTAAAAGTCAAGAAATTACAAAGAACAAAGTAAAACTCACTTGACAGTCCTTATTCAGATAACTACTTTTAACTTCTTTGTAAGCATCATTCTATCTTTATGCATACATAAGCGCATATAAAATTGTGTCTCCAAGTTTGCCTATCAATGATCACATCATGCAATATTATTTTCACTCCACAACACAGAATGAATATTTTCATGTTATTAAATACATTTTTAAACAAGTGCATAGAACTCTATTGGATATATGTAGATTTAGATTGATGAAAATTTAAGTTGTCTTCAATTGTTTGCTACTATAAATTATTTCAATAAGCAACCTTCAGCTAATGTATTTGCAAATTTGTGCAATTGGGTCTTTAAGAAAAATGTTTTAGGGCCTCCCTGGTGGCACAGTGGTTGAGCACTGCGCTGTGGAGCTGTCAGCAACGGCGACACAAGTTCCACGCCTGGCAGCGGAGAATCCCACATGGTGCGGCAGACCTCTCCTGCCTCACCCGCTGTTCCCCTCAGCAGTGTACTTCTGATCTGCCTGTTCTGCTCCTCACTCTGTCTCTGGTGAACCCTCTCGCTGCCCCACGCCTCTGGCCTGTACCCCAGCTTGTATGTATAAATAAAATAAAAAAATCTTGAAAAAAAAATGTATTAGATGGGGAGTTTCTGGGACAAAGGTTATGCAATTACATTTTTGATACTCTCAAAATAACTCATGATTTAGTTAATTTACTTTTCTAGTGCAACTGTATTTTTGCAAACACCAGCCATTAACTTTTTCATTGATGCCAATTTGACAGGTGAAAATGATGATTAATTGCTGCTTATGTTAGTTTCTCTGATTAATTGTTAAGTTTAAAATATTAATTTGAATTTTTAATTCTTCTGCTGTCAGTTTATTATGTCATCTGTTTTTCTATTATTAATATTAAAATATATATCTTAACATATGTAGGAAGATCTAGTTTGTCTGCCATGTTTAATTGAAATATTGTGAATTACTGTTTACCTTTCAAATTTGTATATAGTGTTTTTTAATTTTACAAAATTTCTAATCAATATATTTGTAATCAAAATGTTAAAACATCTATTTACATTTCTGGTTCTCAGGTTGTTGACAAACTTAGAAAAATAATCTGCCCTAGTAAATTTATGATTTTATTTTTGCAGTTAAATTTTTTGGTTCAGAGAAGGGCTTGATTTCTGTGGGAAGATGTGAGTAGAAACTAAGATTTTTTAAAAAATTTAAGTGGCTAAACAACTGTCTTTTATGAAAAACAAATTATTCATTTAGCTAGTTATATAAAAAGCCCTCTCATATACACGGTTGTCATGTACGTGGTGATCTTTTGTCAGTCTGTCTACAATACAATTGATCTGTCTTACAGTGGTAACATCAGCTTTAATTACTGTAGTTAAAAGATATATTTATATCTATAGCAAATGTATATTTATAGCAAATATATATATAAATAATAAAAGAACCCTTCATTATATTTAAAGGACCTTTCTAGTTCTTATATATTCTTCCAGATGAACTATAGAAACATTTAGTCCAGTTGCGAAAAACTTCCTGGACTTTTTATGGAATGAGTAAATAAATTTAAGAAGAATTTACTTTTGCTCTTGCTGGTGGTTTGTGATCTATCAGCATGGATAAATCACCTATTTCCCAGAATTCTCTCCAGAATTTAGAGGGTGAGGTGAAGCAGTGACCATCTTGTAGCTTACATACTTTATCAGTAATCTGCTGACACTCTCTATAGGAGGGAACGGCTAGACTGGCAACTCATCAACATCTGGATCCTCCTTCAGTTTCTCTGACTCCTGTAACAATTAAAGATCATTTTTATCCACCATATTGATAATGATGAGATATGATATTCTCAAGCTCTATTCTCTTTCTTCCTCCTCCAATAATACTTGCCACATATAAATCACTATAAGTCATTATTCTATCTTGCTATAGTCGTCTACAGAACGACTTAACTCACTGAAGATTTTATGTCCTGGCTCATCATCTTCTCTCTCTTAATTCTATCATAATTTTTTATGTATCACAAATTATCTATTCAACACCCTGGACTCCTTAGTTCATAGAAATCTTCTATCTCAAAGACCTTGCCCTCTACCACTCCTCAACCACTCTTTCCCAGGCTTGTAGCCTGTGCTAAGCTATCACTGGGCACTGTAACCAATCAGAAATCTTGATGTCAAGCATTGCACTCTCACTAAAGACACAGTTAGATGTGTAAGGATTACAGATGCAAGGATTTAAAAAACATAAGTAATGACCTCACAAAAGCTGGTTTTTGCTTACTACTGGCTTTTATTTATAATAATCTGATATGCATACTAGCTCCCAGATTTTTGTCTCCAGTACCAATCTTCAGGCAAAGGAACCAGACAAGTGTGAAAGTGGCTAAATTCACATCTTGGGTCAGGAGTAAATCCCAGTGGGCCTAAAATATATTGTTGCCAAAAATCAGGAACATTTTTGAAAGTGCTTAAACAACAAAGGAGTTACTTAAAGTTGCTCTTGCGAACTGTAGCCACAATTTATACTAAAATAAAGTAAGTGTTTGGAGGAAGTTGAATTAGTCTACAGTGAAATTCAAAAAGGAAGTCGTTAATATGATATATATTTCCTAAAAGTTTTTACATTAAAAAGAAAAGTAGCAAAAATACAATTTCATCACTTTTTAAAATTAATTTTAATAAATTTGGAACCTTTGGTGGATATGAGTGCTGTTTTTCCATACTTAGCATTCTTTATGTGAAATGCATTATTAAAACCTGAAATTGCAATATCTGACCATTCTGACTTAGAAAAATGGTAACTTCATATGGCTCAGCCAATACATAAGCATTTGGATGTATCTGTGTAAGAAACAGGGTGGAAACATAGAGGCGAAATAATAATTAGTCCAACATCCTGAACGGAGAACTCAGTGCACAAAATTACCCTCTCGTCCTTCTAATGTTCCTGCTACTTATAATGAAATAAAAAGAAAGCTCAAGAAAGTAAATACATGAACCATAGAGGACATCTGTGACAAGTATTTCATAGGAATAAAGAGATAAACATCATCTGACATCAAAAAAAGATCTGTCCCTTACAAGTAGCAGCTCAACATTGACTGTAAAGGGCTTTGATTCGAGGTATACTCATAGGAGAACAGCTTGCCATAATGCCTAGAGACCTGGCATCTTTCCACATAAATCCCACAGGCAAGGCTTGGTTGCAGTCTGACCAGTATTAGTGGAATGTCCTGCAATTTTTCATTGGCAAAGAGCAATAAGCCTGGTAAGAAGCCACTGGGAGATGGTTTCTTATCTCTGTCTGTGGGAGACTTTCACAAGGCTGCTTCTCATGCATCTCCTAGTTTCAGTCATGCATAGAACTGTGGTCTTGACACCTCCTTAGGTTACAGCTGCAGGCTTCTGTGTAGGACAAAAAACTTGCTTAGAGTTGGACCCTCTGCAACAAAACAGCCCAAAGTATGTCATTTGAACTCTGATTTGCTGCCATCTTGTGGTACTAGGGACACAAGGAGGTGACTAGATGCTGCTTGCTCTGGCTTTCTGAATCCATTTGGGTACATTGTTTTGTTATCAGGTAAGCTATGGAGTTGCATGCAGCAAGCCAGCTAACAGGGGCAGTAGTTACACTTGCGTTTGGTCAGCCACAGTGCTGCTGCTGCACAAACACTGCTGATGTGATCGCTGACTGTTTCCAAAAGAATCCCTAGTCAGAAATGAACCTCTCAGAAATGAACCTTTTTTGTTTTGGATCTGATGTGGTTACCTTGGAGAGATAGAGAAAGAAGTACAAAGACAGAGAAAAGAAGCAAACTTATAATTTTGCTATTTTGAAACAACATAAATGAAGTAATGTTTATCATTGTAATAATTTGTGTATGTTTAAGGTAGAAAAAGGGCTGAAGAAACTGATATGTTAAATCTTAGTTTTTGTCCTAAAATAGTTAGGAGGTTTGTTTTGGTTTGAAATTAACATCTACATGATTAAAAGAATTATATTTATAACACTAATATATTTCATGTTTTAATTACTTATTAGTTGTGTAAGTAGTATCACATTTAAATTTTTTAACAGATTTGTAAGTAATTAAATTGAAACTTGAAATAATTAATCTTAGTAGCAAATGTTCTTTTCTTCATACAAAGTAGCCCAGACATTACAAATCCCAGAGAAATCACTCTCTCTTCTCTACACAGTCTCCTCACTCAGGATCACACACACTTCTTTTTTTAAAAAAAAAAAAAAAATTTATTTATTTATGATAACAAAAGCTGAGGTGTAGGCCAGAGGTGTGGGGGCAGGGAGGATTCACCAGAGACAGAGTGGGGAGCAAAACAGGCAGATCGACTGAAATACACTGCTGAGGGGAACAGCAGGCAGACAGGAGAGGTCTGCTGCGCCATGTGGGTAGTCACTCTGGCAGGGGATCAAACGCTTGCTGCAGTGGCTCTGGACAGCTTCATAGTGCTGAGACTTAACCTGTTGAGCCACCAGGAAGGCCCCAAGATCATACAACGCTTCTTCAACTCTGACTGCATGGACTGCTGATCTCACTGAATTATACTGGCCATTAACCTGTGGGTGTTCTCTTATCTCTCCTTCTTTGCTTAGAGCTCACCTTATTTCATTAACAAAATTTCCCCTTTGCAAACATGCTCCATTTCTTTGTTTTCTTTTTACATGTACTCAACTGGCAAAACACAGGACCAAGATTCACCCAACAGTTCCCTACTCCATGATTTCCCACAATTGGCTGACGGGTCACACTTTTAACTACATGATTAAAATTCCAATATAGGCCATCAGCATTGCCCTGCAGCTCTTGGAATGTCTCTCTCAATCTGAGATGACAACTTTATATTGGAGACAGCAAGTAGCACCAACTGTTTCAAGGAACATTGTTAATAAAGAAAAGAGAGAAATGAGTTAATGACTAAAAGGATCACGAAAGTGATGACCAACATAATTCAATCGCCCAATAAAGAGTCAGAAATTATAGTGGAAAAGAAAATGGAGAGCTGCTGAAGTTGGTGGGTGAGGGCAGCATCCAGGGCTCATCTGGAGGAGCCCTGCTTGATTAGGAGTGTTCCTGCGGCTGCACACCACAGTACAGCAGAGGCCGCGGAACAGACAAGCCTCATCCACATAAGCCCTGTGTAATTCCCCACTTGTTCTGAACTCAGAGTTTAGCACACCCTCCAACACTGACAGTTGATGTGTTGGCCAGAACTCTTGAGATAAAGACAAAGAATGGACCTATGGGAGCATGGTATTCATGGTGCTTGAGGTTTCTGGTGTATCTGAAACAGAAAGCTTGAAGTCTTTACTTTAGAAAGACTTGAGATACAGGATTTTTTTTTTTTAATCATAGGCAATCAATGACGTTCAAGGTGATTTTTCCAGGTAAAGTGGCCATTTTTAATCTTTGCATTATAATCTTCCTATAAATTTATACCTTAATTTGAGGGAAAGCTTTTTAATTAAACTCATCCAGTGCCTTCTGTAAACAGAATCTGCGCTGTGCCCTGCTGATCCTATTGTGATAGTCAAAGTTTATCTGTAAAGTGGCCTCACTAACAAGGAATTGGGCTACCCCAATCAACTGCTGATCCTCCCCTCTGGAAAAACTAATCTAGGTTAATCACAGACTTAATGGGTAAGCCAAAGTGTATGACAACAAACAAATCTGGGAAATATCATTGGTGGAGGACACAATTATATTCCCCTTTCCTGACATTCCCTTCCATGTAGAGGAACACAATACTCCCAACTCCTGCTATTCCCACACCCACCCCTCCCACAGAAGGATGGAAGGTCTTACTGATTCGTGAGTGGAACTAAAAGTTGGGCATGCAAAATCCAGTTACTTCCCTCTTCATTTCTCTAGTAAGCCAAGCTCCCAGCAGAGTTCATATAATCGTGGTGGCTCTGGGACACATGTTACGATTACAAATAAAGTTCCTGTCCTTTGGTGCATTAGCACTGCCTATAATCAGGAGGAAAATCTGCCATATTTGGGGATTCAGATTTGGAAATCTCCACATCCCACAGATATATGCAGACTACTCCAATATCAACTTTATCAGTCATAAAAGTGATGTTTTGATTTCCCATATACTCTATTTCTTGTCTGTCTTTAGATAGGTTTACATTCTGATGGAGAGAAGAGATACTTGACGCCCTCAAATTCAGCAACAATATCACTTATAAAAGTTCAGGACGAAGGCTATGGCTACATTAATTTAGAAAGATTTAGGTCTAAGTACTTTTGAAACCATGGGAATTCTGTCTATTCTCATTACTTTTACATTAATCCTGAAATACCTGCATATGCATAAAGATAATTGCGAATATTCCTGCCAAGTGTTTAAAATTAGTTCACAAAAAATGGACTATATGTAAAGTAGAATGAACAGAGGTTGTAGAAAAATACAAAATGCCTTAGACTTGGTGCTTTATTACTAGTACTAAGTGTGAATATATTTCCTTCTGCATATACTAAATTATTTTAACACCACCAATCTCTAGGATATATTTACATGGATGATTATACATTAAAATTAAGCCTGCAATATAAACCAGATTGAAATTTTTTAATCTGCTAGGCAAAGATTGAAGTTGTTTGGCATCTCACACAAGTCAACAAAAAAATAGAAAAGCAGCTTTAATGAGGTTTTGCTAATTCTTTTTAAATAATGAGATGCCAAACTAGTGCCCACACACCAAAAAAACTCAGCTTTAATTAAGGTGATAGTAGATATCAAAATCAATGGGAATATCTCAAATATAATTTCTTCATGGGGCACTACCAGTTTGTCATGATTTAGTAGGTTGAGTAATAAAAAATTATGCCTGAACAAAATGTTATTTATAAATGCAAATGAGCCTCTAAAAATAAGCTTTTCTGCAAATACATTTTACAACTTTCCTGAGAGAAATTTTATTAGCCATTTAACTTGTATTCATTGATTAGGTTCTAATACCTAGCTAAAAATACAAAATGTAAGCATCACTTGGCAAAACGTATTCAATTTTAATACCTTTCTTTCTTATTAATCATACATAAAAACTGCTTATAGAATACAATATCATACAAAGAAATTCCCATTGCATCTTCCATGTTAGTCATTATGTTTTTAGGCACTTTCTGTCAGACCTCACACCAAAATAAAAGTGGAACAATGCAGAAAAAAAAATTACCTCCTAAATATTCTAGGCAATCACCAAAGTGAATATTTTCCACACCAAACACTGTATCTATGATGTGGGGACATGAATCCATCATTTGTAAAGCTTAAACAATTCAATTAATTAACCAGCCAGTGAAACACATTAATTTTTTTTAATAAAGAGGAACTCTGGTGAATTCAAACTGAATTAAATAGAAGTTGCAATATATTGAGACTGTTATATGTCAGACACATAGATGGAAAGCTGATCTGAGCTCAGGTAATTTAATACCTACACTACACTTACTAGAAGTAATGACTACACTAATACCTACACTTATACTGCAATAGATGATATTATTCTAGTTTCACAAATGTGAAAATGAAGTCTTGAAAGATTAAATAACTTAACAGATGACACAGTTGGTAGGTAGCAGAGGTGGATTTAAAACTATGCAGGTGGATGTCTACCTGCAATGCTGTCCTTTGTCTTTACACTATGAAGTGTCTCAGGTGAGGATCCATTTGTGCCAAAGTCATCTTTCTGAACTGGTTAGTCTGATACGATATTCTGCTCTTGGCAATGCTTTAGAATAAAGCCAACCATTCGGTCCCACAGGGCAATTCTAAAGTCTTTCCTTCATTAATATTATGAACCAAGTATTTGAATGAACTTGTCAAAGACATCCCTAATGACAGAGTCAATTTGATATGGAGTCATAATCTCTAGTCAGCTCAGATTTCTATCGATATCCTAAATATCCAAAACATTTATGACCATTAATCATTGGACTAAGCTATCCATGCAAGTTACACAGTTTGTTGATCTTGTACAGATATTATTTAAGATTGATACTTTATACACACAGAAATTATGTAGCAACAAGATAAATAATGCATGCCTCTCTACCCAAAGTTCCATTCATACAGGATTTCTTGACGTTTACAATGACTTTTTCTGCCAATACATTGCCCCATTTTTTTATATATCTATATTTTTCAACTCTGTCTTGGCTATGGCTTTGAAACTGCAAATAATTATTGAATAAAAATCAGAAATGAACAAAATGCTTTTATAATAGGAATAATTTTCATAACAAAATGATGATAGTATGCCCGAGTGTTATGGGACAAATAAATACTTAAAAATGAGTTAAATTTGAAATTAACAACTGAAGGGAAATCTCAGAAATTTACAAGAGTTTGAAGTCATTAACAGTAGGATTATTCATGTAGTCTTAATTACTATTCTTTGCATTTAGTTGTCCACCTGTCCTAAGAATTGAGTCACAGTGGATTCAGGTTACAAATCCCTGAGTTCTAAAGATATTAAGCATGCTAAACTTTCATCACAGACACATATAATCCATCTCCATTAGGGAGAGTAATGCAAGCTGATAGGGGAGGTAAATGTCAACAATCTGTACTCAAGCACTCAATCTGGAGGTTTCAGTGAAGCCAATTTCTCAGAATCCTTCAATCTTGAATATGCGCATGTCCTTGAACCAGCAGTTCCATTTCCAGGAAATTATCTCACAGTGATACTTTCCCATATTATAATAAGATGTATGTACAAAGACATTCATTGAATTATCTGTACTTGGATTAGTACAGATATTCAAAGAAAAATAACATTGAATCACAATATAAAAATGATTCATTCAAATATTTTGCAACACATTATGCCTACAATTCAGTTTTTTTTTTTAAACAATGGACACAGATTGCATGAAGTTTTACTGATGGAACTAAAATTCAATGAGGTATGAACAATAAAACTGACAATAATTTTCAAGAACAGATCACTCATTGTAGAAAGAGTGATAAGTACAGGTGTTTGTTTGACCCTAAACTAAATATTTTATCACTTAGGAGAGCCTTTTACATAAATAATAATAACCAGTTATTCTGATCTGGATTGTGACTATCTTAAAGGCCTGAGGGAAAAAGAACAGATCTAGGATAATAGTGACTGGGGAATATAATGTAAGCATGGAGCAGAAGGTAGACAAAGGGAAATACTAAGATTATAGATAAGGATGTGTAACTCATGTTAGCAATGCCATTTATTTGAGGAACAAGGCAAAAAATAGTTGACTTGATAATTCATTTTTGAAGCCTGTATATAGTCATAGAACAAGGGAAAGTAATATGAGAATTCAGCATTCAGAGACCTTAATAGAGTATGGTGAGATAAAGAGATAGGATATTTAGGCTAAAACCTTTTAACATAGGTTAGACTGACTCTGGGAAAAATTAATATCTCCGTTTTCTGTTCAGTTCCTGAATAGAGTGCACAATTTCACAAGTAGTGCAAAAATTAATAATAGCTACATATTTAAGGATTATTAGCAATGCTTTTAAATTTCAGATATTAAAAAGGTAATACTGGTGAAGTTGCAATAGGTTTTTGTTTTAATTTAAAAAGTTATGTATATTTATTGTAAGAAATATATTTTGCATTTAAGAAATACAAAGTATATAGTTAAAAAGCGAAATTGCTCCCTCCTTGGACATACATGTTTAGCCTCAAGAGGTAGTCACTGTTAATTCTTCGATAAGTATTTGTCAATACCAGGAAATAACAGTTTGGCAAGTAGCATTTTTTCAACATGTCCCCTTCAATATGAGTATGTAGATTCTCATTCTACAGTGTCCACTCCAATACAGTAATGACAATTGAAGGCAGGACTCCCAAGGTACTCAGAACAGTGGGTCTTAACACAGGCTATCAATCACCTTTAAAGCCATGATTTTTATTGTATATGTACACCCAGTAAGGTATTATTACACTTTAATGACAACCATATGAATATATATCTCCCATATTTGTGGATTTCTTGAGGAGACAAAATTCTATTCATTATTGTTTGCTTGGAGCCTATCACCCAGTAGGTAATCAGTTAATCGATGTGAAATTTCTACAGTAAACTTTGTGCCATTTGATTGAGTCAAAGGATTATTGATGAAAAGAAAGCTGTATGTATTCTATATAAATGGCCAAGTTTAATAAGAGTATACAATAAAATACACTTAACACCTGAATTGCACAGATGTGATTTCACTTTTCTTTGATAACTCACACAGCATTTACTGTGCCTCAGGGTCATTATTACAAATATCAACTGCTGCTGTTAGAATGAGCCGACATGTCAGTTAATGCGAATCTGTGGTTGACAGAGTGTCAGATGAACCACCTGTCTCTCTATTTGTTCTGCCCACTGTAAGGCATCACTTAAACACACCTGGAGGTGTTACCCATAACTGTCTTCCACAAGTACTACTTCAGTCCTTATTTCTAAGACTCAAGACTGGATGCCTGCAGGATTTTCTCATTTCTCTTTCTCACTCCATATGCACTTTCACCTTCTAACACACACACACACACACACAAACACACACACACACACACACTCCTCCTTATTACACTTTAATATCCCTATTCAGATCTATGGTCACTGGTCATATAAAAATGAAAGTGAAAATGAGCCAAGCAAGCATCCCCCAATAGCACTCAGCTTGTGCTATTAAAATTGAAGCTTTTAAAATCTAATGTTTTATTCAAGCATTATCTCTCTGGTAATTCTCCTCAGAAGATGTTAATGTATATCCAATTACTAAGGCCATCTACACCTACACTAGAGCAATAATCTGATTTGGGGTTCAATACAATATGATAATCAGACAGGATTCAAAATTTCAGATTCCTGTCATCTTGATTTAAATTCCAAAAAAAGAGATAAAAAATAGTAAATAAATAGAAAATTAAAATAAAAATGTGTGGGTTAATGGGAAGAGGTCTTCTGACTTATAAAAATGAAGAACAACCAGGTATTTGGTAATGACTAAGAATGAAAGTTTCTGTGATTAAATAAACAGTTCTGACTCTTTAGAAAAAAGATCATCTGCTGTTGACATGCTATAATTTCAGAATATTTGGGCCCCAAACTACCAAGTATCAAACTAATAAATTTATAAATTGGCAATAACCCTCAATATTTAATATTTACTTTGAACTAGTTTGGTTATCATCTACAAATCTAGAATTGCTTTCCCTCTTCAAAGTAATATGTGTGGTAAATAAGAATAACTTTACATGGTATATATAAATTGGCAAATCTGGCAAATACACAAGGCATCTAGCTAAATTTCAGATAAACAACAAATAATTTCAGTATAAGTATGTCCTATGTGCTATTTGGGTGTCTCATATTTTATCTGACAACTCTAATATAAATCTATGAAAGAGACAATTTATCCAGCAGGTTTGTGGCAGAAAAGAGAAAGATAAAGCCCCCGAATATAGATTTACCCAAAGCACTTTCTCATTCCTAAAATTAGGTACAGGGATAAGATGGAAGTAAATCATTCAGAAGCTTGTATTTTCGAAAGTCCAACCATTTAGTAATACATTCACTTTATTCAGTCATAGCATTACAAGACTTAATATGGTTCCCAAAGATTGACATGATGGTCATTTATAACTAAAAGATCTCCTAAGACTGAGTCTTCCTCTTGAGACAATCAAGGAAACACTTGCTTGTTCTTCTCAAGGAATTCGAAGTCTAGAAAGAATCACAGAAGATGGCTTGCACTGAAATCAGCTGCTTACTTAACCTACATAGATCTTTATAAAGCATTCTGACCTGCCAACTTGGAATTAGAGGGGTCAGAGGAAAATTTCTTTCCAAGCCCAAAGTGGACCTGTGCCCACGGACACTGCTGCAGTTGTCCTTTGGTGTCAGGGACAAGTGCTCTGTCACCTCCTCCATCCCCTGTCACAGGTAGGACAATGATACCAAAGCCAGCACCCAAGTCCACCCCCTCCCTTCCCCCACCCCCTTTGCAAACCTCTTGGACTGCTTGTCACCTGTTCAAGTATAAGGGCTCACTGGATAGAAGTTACAAATGAACTGAGCGGTATCTGGATTATTTTGTGAATAATAAGCTGTCTCTGAGTATAGATGCTCTCCCTTCTGGAGTAACTTTACAATTAACTGATACCTGCCTTTTTGGGTGGGAATGACCTGCACGGGACTTTTTCCTGAGACTTCCAGGAAAGGTATCAAATACTCAATCTCTCCCATTACACTGGATTGGCTCATCACTAATCAGATGTGCTGGTTATGTTCACAAGTCATTTTCCCACTTTGTTCTTTCCTCATGACACCTTGCACTGAAGAAGAGCTCTTCTCTTCCAAAGGATTCTACAGCAGTGTCCACATCCACATGTTGCTTATGGGCACTTTGCAGCCGCAAGGCCAACACAGCCTCCACCTACAGAAGTTGAGACTGGGCATCTACTACATAGCATTGAACTCGATATGCTATAAATGATAAGATGCAAAAATATTTATGTTCTATTATGAAAGAAAACTGCTGTTAAATTACAATGCAAAGTTTTCTTGAGATTTAGAATTGTGATTATTAAAAGACCTCTTATGCACATCTTCAGATAAAGATATTTACAATTAGTTATTGTTCTTGTGCATACCTGAGAAGAAAGATACGCAAAATTTGATTAAGGTACTACCAAAATATTTTCAAACCCAGAATCCAATTTAGTCGATCAGACCCACCTCTACCCAGGAAAATAGAGGTTCCCATGCCATATTTCTAAATAGTTGAAAGTTGAAAGTTATAAATTAAACAAAACCCATAGCCGGGGCCCTGTCCCCACCTATGCTCTCTAGGATCACCCTCATCACCCAGAGGCTGAAGAAGCACTTCTTGTCCCAGACTCGGTCGTGTCTGGAGCTGTTAGAATCAGGGCAGGGCCCTACAGTCTAGAAAGAACAATTCCCTTGCCCCAGTCTTGCATTTTTGACTGAGAATTCCAAGGATCTCTAGGCATCTTCCCCAAGCATGCCACATAGTGGAGGAAAAGCAGGGGGCGCTGTTCCTGTGGGCCCCTACGCTACCAGGTGGGAAGGTGCCGGCTGCTATCAAAGCAGCCTCTCTCTGGTTTCCCAGATCACAGTGCATCCTCCTCTCCCCATTTCCTCTGAAAAGTTTGAGGGTCCCAGTCATAATTCCTGAAAGCTTCATCAGTTGTCAGCCTTACCAAAAACTCCCTTACAAACGTAAAAGAAATAAAGTGTACAAATGTGGAGGCTTGTAAGGGACAGGACCAGAAGCAGGAAGCCCAGTGGCTGAGTCAGCTCTCCTGCTGACTGACCGCTGTCCCCGCGTCAAAGAGGTGCTGATTTCCACCGGAAGAGCACCCCCCTTTATCAGTGCTATCAAAAGCAGTGATGATGAGCATTTTCTTTTTGCCAGTAGTTTTTCCAAGCCATTATACTAATAAATGTTTACAGCTGATTGAACAAAAGATAAAATATGGTACAGTGTTATTACTACATCTGCCTTTTTCAATTTGGTAGGTAGCTTTACTGTGCAATTAAATCTTAATATTTGTTTCCTTAATGAAACAAATATTTAGAAAATATCTACCAAAAAATTCTTAGTGTTTAAAATTTTCTACTTACACATTTTCCTTCTCATAGTTTCCACTTCAAAATGTTTTAAGAAATCAAGAAAAATGTTCTCACTGTATAATTTTCTTATCCACATGTGTATATTTTTATACACATTTTTATACACATTATAATACATTTTTATATATTTTATACATTTTTAGAACAGTAACTACTAAAAAAAATTTTTGAGTTGTTGTAGGGAGAAGAGATTGTCTTTCTCCAGCAACATAAGAAGCTACATTTAAAAACAGTTTTACGCCAGTGAGAATGGCGCACATTGAAAAAACAGGTAACAACAAATGTTGGTGAGGATGTGAGAAAAAGGAACTCTCCTACACTGCTGGTGGGAATACAAATTGATCCAACCACTATGGAAAGCTGTATGGTGGTTCCTCAAACTCCTAGAAATGGAACTTCCATATGACCTGGCAATACCACTTCTGGGAATCTACCCAAAGGACACAAAACACTAATCCAAAAGGATACATGCACGTGCATGTTTACTGCAGCACTGTTTACAATAGCTAAGGTATGGAAACAACACAGATGCCCAAAAATAGATGACTGGATCAAGAAGATGGGGTACATATACACAATGGAATACTATTCAGCATTCAAAAAAGACAAACACATGAAATTCGCAGCAACATGGATGGAACTAGAAGGGATCATGATCAGTGAAATAAGCCAGAAAGAAAGGGAAAAATATCAAATGGTTTCACTTATATCAGGAATATAGGGGAGCCAAATAAGAATGCGACATTCAGCAGGGAAGGAGGGGAGGGTAAGGGCTCAAGAGGGGGGAGAAGGGGAGCACAGGGGACTATGGTGATGGCTCCATGGGTGAACAGGTGGTGGGTAACCTATGGGGAACACACAATAATGTAAAAGGTATGAATAACAAAAATAAATAAAATATTTATTTAAAAATTTTTTTTAAAAAGTTTAGTGCTTGTCACTGGAGATTGCTGGGTGGTACAGCTATAGAGACTCACATTCAAAGTCACCTGATTTTTTTTCTACCTTTCTTGAGTATGAGGTACAAGGCAAATTGTTCAATCTAAACACAAATGACTTATAAGTACTTAATCCGTCATTTTTGTTTTCAGCATCGAATTATTGGTAAAGGTATAATTATCCATTAACAAAACTAAACTAAATTCAAACGTTTCCCTGAATGCTATACAACCTCTCTTTTCCAAAGCCATGGGCAATACCAAGCACAACAAACAACTTAAGGCTTTTATTTGTCAAATAACTTCAAATCCATCAATGAATAGTATGTCTTCAGCCCATAACTTCATAGTGGGAATTGATAAAATAAAATAGCTTTGTATTCTCAACACATAATTTAATTCTAATTTCTTTTCCTGTTACCATACAAGACCCTCTCTTAGTTGCCCGTTATGTTTGTTCTATGTTTCCAATTTGCTAAGCGGTGGCATGTAAACAATCATAGGTTTTGATTACTTGTGTCATTCAGTTCCTTGCATCTGTTTCATAAAAATACATTGAATATAATAATGGCTTCCTTCTCTGTGATGTACCACTCTATAGGTTGTCTGAGGTATTGGTTATTCACATTTAGTTATATCCTCGGGATTATTTGTTACCCTAAAGAATTCAGTCATATTCTAATTCTCTAGGCATTTTCTAATTGCATGAGGATTTTCTAAAGTCTCTTTGTGTTACTTTAAAATAAATGTTTTCTAACAATGAAGCTAATACTCACTTTATTAAATATCACATTTTAACATATAACACAAAGTAAAAATAGTAGTTTAAAATAGAGGAGAGTTTATTTCCCTTTCATCTAAATGAAATGTAGAGATATAAGTCCACAATGGGTTTAGAAGCACCAGAAGATAACTGGAAACCCAGGCTCTGATCTTTAAGCTCCATTATCTTCTGGGCATGGAGTCCATATTTAAGAGCACCTCCAGAAACAAGGAGCAAGATAGTTGCTAGAGTTCCAGTCTTTCTGTCTGCATTTCTAAACCAGTACCTACCCTTTCATAGGTCTTTTCCAGAAGCTCCACATGCTTTCACTAATATCTCATTGGCTAGAATTTAATATCATAACCACATGAGTCTGAGAGTTTGGGAAACACTGCCTTTTAGTCAGCCACATTCTTCAACATTTTGTTCCAAAGGAACTGGGGGAGGGAATGGATATTAGGAAATACCTACTAGTCCCTGCAGAGTGAGACCACTTATACCTCTTCCCAATGGAGGTGATCTTCCTGTGACAATCAGAAATACAAAATCAAGGGCCTCCCTGGTGGCACAACAGGTTAAGTCTCAGCACTATGAAGCTATCCAGAGACACTGCAACAGAGTTTGATCCCTGGCCAGGGAGCTTCTTACATGGCACAGCAGACGTCTCCTATCCCTCCTGATGCTCCCCTCAGCAATGTGTTTCAGTCATTCCACTTATTCTGCTCCCCACTCTGTCTCTAGTGAATCCTCTCACCCCTCCACACCCCTGGCCTACACCCCAGCTTGTATGCATATATAAATAAATCTTAAAAAAAAAAAAAGAAAAATACAAAATCAGCTGAATATTCAAACCCAGATAGCACCTGGACTTTGAAATCCTAAAATCTCCAATCTGCTCCACAGATTATTTCCAATCTGTGAGGTGATTATTGGAAAAAAACACATCCCTTTAGATTTTGTTTGGAGAATACATGTGGTTTTGTATGTAGAAAAAGGTGATCTTAGTTTATACTATGTAAAGAAGTAATACTTGGAAATGACAATAAACATTGAAATGGAATTTCTCAGAGAATCTAGAGTAAGCAATTGAGAAATGGTTAAGCATAATACAGACATCCTGCTGAAAAGGATTGGAAGGTGAGAATGGAACTAATTGTGCTAGGGATGTGACTTGGCAAAGTTCTTAGCTCTATGATTTTATATGTAGATACCAAGTGAATGACTGACATTTTTAAAAATTGAGTTTTTTACAATATTGGATAATCGATGTTTGAATCTAACACAAAGACAGGTTCTTTGGTTTAGATTTGTCAAAACTTAGGAGAATTCTGCTCTCACTTATATTGAGATCCTAAAATCTCAACATAAATCTGTTCGTTTAATTTGTTGAATGTGGAATGAACACAGGTTTGCCTTTATTTTAAAGGTTTTAAATAATTGCATGTAAAACTTGGTTTTAGTTTCTATGAGCCAATCTTTTTGTAACTATACCCTGATGATGATTGACATCTCAAAGGTCTAGGTCACCCTTCAACAGAGTTTTAAATATCACCTTCTTGAATTAATTATGCATAAAGCTCAAAATAGGTTTGGAAGCACCTAGCTAAACAGAATGAAATGAGAAAGGAACATGGTAGCCACAAAAACTGTTTTTTTGTAAAACAACAATTATCAGTATCTTTAGTACCAACATAAATTGGGATATGCAAAATTAAATTCATATATTTTGTGCTAAATACATTAGTTCTGAGATGTTCATTTGTATCATCTGAAATGTTTCTCTAAGCATGTCCATTATAATTGTTCATTTACAAATATCATCAACTAAAAATGATGCTTTTCATACGTAAGAAATTTGTTAGACAATATATATTTTTTCCCTGCCAACACATTATTCAGGTTGGTCTAACTCTAAGACCTTTGAGAAAAAGTAAATGAAACAAAAGAAATTGTCTTTGTCTTCAGGAAATCGGTAATTTGCTGAGTAGGAAAAACAAACATTATATAATGAAAATATACAAATATGCAAACCATAAGTACTTAATTCGTTTAGATCCAATTCATGCACTTTTATGGAAATTCAGATATAATAAAAATTTTGAAAGAATGTGTTCATTTGAATTAGTATTTTTGTATACTGTTTCATAACGTTTTTATGAAGTTACTTGTTTTCTTAGTTTTGACATAGACCCTTCCTGATTGAAATCATAGTGCTTTTAAATAGCTTATAATTATATTTTTATATCTTTTGACAAAACTTTATGTCATAGGTATTCATATTCATTCAATATTTTAATTTTGTGGGGTTTTTATGAATATTTTAATTTTGAACTTCGGATGTGCAAGGCACTGTTCTAAGAGCATGAATTAATTAGACCTTATTTTATGTCCTAACCTATCTGTTGTGGCATATCCACTGTTGAATCATCAATCATCTTCAAATACCAAGAAAATTTTAAGTCATTCATTTTCTCGCTTCTTTTCATTTCTCCTTCTTTCCTATGACTATAAATTTTGCCTCTAAGAAAATGAGCTGATTCTCCATTCTTGATGTGCTAACTGTATTTCATTCTGTTACCAAATATTTATAAAATGTTTCTATTTAGATACCCTTCCCTAAGTCTACTCTCTTCAGCTTATCTTTGACATCCTATGGCTCCATTTTTGACTCATCACTCTCCCTCTGCCCACAGGCAGAGACATTCACCAGATCTTATGCACTATTCAAGAGGAATCCGCCAGTCTCCTAAGAGAGCCTTTGCTCTGGCAACTCTTAAGTCATGTTTTACTGTGCCCTTCCTTCCTTTGTTCTTATATTCCTTTCTTTCTTCAAATGTTTATTCAACACCAGTTGTGTGCCAGGTACTCTTTTAAGTAGTTGGGTAAACAAACAAAAATAATAATGATAGTAGAAATAGAGCAGAAGAGTGACTGCAATCAACGCCATGAAATATTTTGCATAAGATAAAAAGCGGTATTCTTAAGAAAGGAAAGATGAAGATAAACACAAGTCGATAACAATGCTAATTTCTGATTAAGGGGAATTAATGAAGGGGTTTTAACTTATTTCTTTCTGCATTTTAATTGGTCTTGGAAAATGAAACTTCACAAATGTAAAGATCTAATTGGCTTTATTAAATGATCCATAAATCAGGCATCATCCAGTCTAGGTACTGCAAGGACTCACATAAAACAAAGGGTACTTATAAACAGAAAGAGGATGGGGCAAGGTAATTAGCAAAAGAAAAGATTTTATCAGGTAAAGCCACCTACCTCATTGGAGTTAGTGGGAATCTTATCACGTAGATTCCCTCATAGGTGCTCATTAGGACCCCCCAAATTGATTGGTTTAGGATTATATTTCTGGCAGATGTTTAAACTACCACAATTACATAATAGTTATTAGGTCTGGGTGGGTCCAGGCATGAAGATTTCATTTTGGAGCCTGTTTTTTCTATTTCTAACAGTGGGGGTAGTTTTTTCTTCTGACTTTACTTTTCAATTTTTCAAAGAATTATTGAAGCAATACAAATGAAAATTCTGGGGAAATATTTACTATGAACATAATAAATGCTTAAGATCTTTAATATATAAAGATTTATTTCATATCAATGATAATACTAGTAGATTCTAATAGAGTCTTTTAATAGTATTAGATAATTAGCAAAAGAAATAAGAATTGAAAGTTCACTATCACTAGTAATATAGGAGAGCAAAAATCTGCCACCACAAAATATGTATTTGGCAAAAAGCTGATTGCAGGGAGGGGCTCTGTCAGCCCAGTGGAGGTAGCTTTTGATATTATATACAGACTTTTCTCTGTAACGATGTCTCCAGGAAGACCAAACCCACTTATCTCATTTTAATGGAAAAAGCAAAACTGAAAGCTAGTATGAAGCCAGTATGAATGATGCCTTCAAAATGACAGATCAAAAAAAAAAAAAAAAGTCAGGTAATTCATGAAGTGAAGCTACAAATTGTTGAAGGAATGTTTTTATAACCAAATTTCAGGTACTACCCATGCTTTAAAGTCAACATTAAGTTCCAAGAGCAACCCTGACTCTTACTTGAAATCCTATTAGATTGTATTTGATGACACATCTTCTTCATATTTTTAAGTAGTTTTTTATGATTCCTCAACCACATTGAGAAACCTTGAGGGAAGAAAACAAGAGTATGCCTATATTCCCAACATTGCTTGGAATAAAATTAAGGTATTGCTATTTTAAAATATTGATTGACTTACATTGGCACCCCACTTTGAAAATGGTCTGCAATTAATGCAAATATTTTACAATAAACTTATTTTTAAATTCTGATAGGGAGAGAAGGTAAAATGTCTGTGATATATATATGTATATATATATCAACTTTGACAATAATAATATTGATAGCACAAATATATTTACTTAATCTTCTCATGCATAGTTTAATTTGACTATTTTAGTAAGCATGATTTTATTCTCCTGTTGATATTTTTTGGAAGGGCCAAAATTATCAAATAATGTTTGATGACTTATGTATAATATATCAAGGGGAAAATCAATCCAAAGTTAAATTTAAATTCTGTGCACTGTAACTTTAGAATTTCTATTTTATAAGAATTAGTGAGAAGTGGGTAGAAAAGTTATTAACCAAGAGTACATTCTGCTGACCTGAGTAGGGTTAGTTCTATGGTAAATATTCCTACTTCGTCAAATATGTTCCATGCACAGATCTACACATACTCTCCTCACAAGTGCATTAAGTACATACTTAAAACTGACCTCTCTCTCTTCTTTCAGCACCTCACCATTTGATGTGGGTTTTAAATGTCATCTGCTAGTATCTGTTAGCACATCCTTTTTTTTCCCTCAACTGACACGAAGACTATTAATCATGCTTATTTGTATGCATCATTGCACAGAATCATATTAACTCCTCAGAATTACCACATCTAAATTCTCACTCTTCTTCAGATTTTCACCATGCATTCCTTCCACTGAAGTTTAAACACCATAATGCAGCCCCCCTCTCTATTATTTGTGCTAATGGTACACTAGGGTAAGTAAGATCCACAGAAAACTTGTAACCTCCATTTAGCCTTTGATCATCCCCTTTGCTGTCCTTTATATGAGTTGCTAATGAGCAGTGAAGTTGGAAGATTGAAATGTCACCTCTTTCTGCCCTCTCATATAAGTGTTAATAAAAATGAATATGGCAAGGGGCTGACAGGACATTAGGAAAAGGAAAGTAAGGGTCTGCCACTAATACAACAGTCAACTCTTCTTCATAATTCAGTTTATTTTAGTTATTTCTTTTAGACATTATCCCACAAGTTGGAGTTGAATATTATACTCTTCTTATTTCTGACTTTGTGACCAAATAAGTTATTGAGTACTTCCAAGTCACAGATTTTCCATCTATTCAGTTTGGTCAACTAAAATATTCATGGCAATTTCATAAGTCAAAAATATGGAATATAGTTTTCCATTCCAGATTTGCTCTCTTTCAATTTCTCACTAATAAACCCATAAAAAGGCAGAAAATGATTACAAGCTATAACAGAAAGTCATCACTCAAAGCCATCTTATTGCCTGGAAATGAGAGGATTTTCTACTAACTGCATGATCAATGGAATTGACTTCAGAATCCCATGTGGTGGCTCTTGCATATTTTGCTGCCGCAAATGGACCAAACTACCAAGCTGAAAACAAATCTAGAGAAAGTCTTTGTCTTCATAACTTCCTAGATCCCATACAGAAACCCAGAGACAGCAAAAGGAAACTCAGCAGCTCTCTTTCAGAATAGGATACCTTTGGAAACAACCCCTACTTCCGCCCCTCACCCCCACCCCCATGCCTATTTTTCTATTTCTCTTCAGACACTGCAATTTCAGAAACCAATCAAATAGGAAACGAGATGTGAAGAAAAAGAGCTAACAATGATCCACCACCATGTAAGAGATGCACCATTTTATTTGTAAGAGTCAAAACAGCAACAATAAACAAAGAAAAAAATATCATGACTTTTCTGACAACCCAATACTTCTAAGATAACTTCACTAGAATACTATGCTCTCATTTCAATTCCATATGCAATCATCAAATTCCTCTTCTCTTTCTCTCAAAATCTTCATGTCTGTTACTAACAACTTCATTTTCCATGTCATTTAAAAACTTGTGCTCAATTTTTAGTTTTCCTTCACTTACTAGACCCAATTATTTCCCAAACCAATTTATTTTTTATCATTTATTATTTTATTGAGTACGGTAACTCAATGATCTCCTTCTAGTTTAGTACAATAAGTTACTATCTTTGCTTTATCACATTCTAGCTGTAAGGACACCCTGCATATCATGGCTTGGGCAACTTCCCAAGATCCAGCTTTCATGGTCGGATTCCCATTCCCAAATAACCTGGGGTCCTCATCCTGACCCAGCTGAGAAATGGTATCTTGGGCTAAGCCTATTATTAGAGGAGGCCAGATGAGGGAAGAAACAAAAAGTAAATGTTGCACAAGAACACAGAAATCTGGGCCTCACATAAAAGTGGATGACTAATATTATTACATTTTTCTGACTCTTCATTATAATATATTCCCTATATTTTCTAAATCAAGGCTAATCAAATTCCACTAAACCTAAAGAAGTGGTAGAATATGCAAATCTATACATCCAAAGGCAATAAATGTTTAATAGAAAAACTAATAATATGTTTTTTTATGGTTTTGTCTGAGTTTTGCCTTTTATAAAACAGAAAGAGAAACAATCTTCCATTTCAGAATATTTAAGGGGAATGTCACAATATTTGCACACAGAAAAGATCAGTCAATAGAAAGTGTTGGGAATACACATTGACTCCTCCTAGTCAGAAGCCCGTGAAGTAAATGGGATTCTGAAATAAGGCAGCATCTTGGAATAGCAATTACTGAAGAAATGAATGTTCCTGTTATTGAAGAGGGAAGGAAAATGCTAATTTTCTTCCTCTAAATTAACATTTTCATTCCAAAGTCACAAACTTGTGGCTACTTAACATAATTGGGTCTATCACATCTTATGTATATTTTTAATTTTAGGATGTATTTCAGAAAGTAAAATCATCACAAAGAACTAGGAGGATAAAACCTCTGATTACTTATTTAATAAAATTTATGGCACATAATTTTTTTTGACTGGGTACAGTGTACTTTATTGCTGATGCATGATAAGGCAAGGCTCTCTTAGTCCCTCCCCTTCTCAAGGGGGTCTGGGATAGAACTGAGAAGTCAGGAGATTCTCATTGCATTGCTTGAGTGAGCAAAGGACTCCCCACCAGCTGAGGGTCTCTCTCTTTCTCTTGTGCTCCCTGGGGCTGGTGGTCCAAGGGGTTCTTATTGCGTAAGATCCACCACCCCATTGCTATAGCTAAATCCATGGTATTCAGGAAACGGGTTTGACAAAGTGGTCATTGAGGGAATGCCAGCCCCAGCACTGAAGGTAGAGGAATGCATGTCACTGTTAAATTTGCAGGAGATAAGCCAGTGTAGCCCAGGATGCCCTGAGGGGGCCCTGTGATGCCTGTTTCACCACTTTCTTAATTTCATTGAATTTGGCAGCTTTCTTTAATTGGCAGGTCAGATCCACAACCAACACATTGGGAGTGGGGACACAGAACAGCCTTCGTGGCATCAGTAGAAGAGGGGATGATGTTCTAGGCAGCCCCTCAGCCATCACACCATACTTTGCCAGAGGGGCTGTCCATGGTCTTATTGGTGGCAGTGATAGCATGGGTGGTAGTCATGAGTCCCTCCACAATGCCAAAGTTGTCATAGATGACCATGGCCAGGGGTTCAAGCAGTTGGTGGTACAGGAGGCATTGCTGACAATCTTGAGGGAGTTGTCATACTTCTCATAGTTCATGCTCATCACAAACATGGGGGCATGAGCAGAAGGGGCAGAGATGACAACCCTTTTGGTTCCACCTTCAAGTGAGCCCTGGCCTTTTCCAAGGTAGTGAAGATACCAGTGAGCTCTACAACAGAGTCAGCACCAGCATCCCCCCCATTTGATGCTGTTGGCAGGACCTTGCTCCTGGAAGACAGATATGGGCTTCCATTGATCATTTGGAAAAACACCTAAGGTTTCCACCAATTGGACCACCTTTAACTACTCTTTTGGTGGGATAAATGCCAAGGGCCAGGCTAGCCCTGGATTATCTAACTAAAATGCTACTATAAGTCTTAAGTTTTCCTTATAGGCCTCATGTCCTCAGGGCCTGCCTTGGAGGTGGGGCTGGGGTCAATCCCACACAAACCATTCAGTTGCCACTGTAGAGTGGTGACTGGAAGTCATTAAGACAATCACCATAGCTTTGACAGAGGACAAGAGAGAAAAGAGTGGAACCCAGGAAGGATCATTTTGCCACTGTTGTCCAATCAAGAGAGATTTGGCCTGAAATGGTGGCAGCAGAGGTGGAAAGAAGTGGATAGAATCAATGTACTTTGCAGGTAGAGTCAAGAGGACTGATACCTAGATTGGGACTGGGCTGGGTGGTTGTTAAATTTTTTAAAATTTTTATTTACTTATTATTTTATTGAAACAACATTGGTTGATGACAATGTATTTGATTTAGAGGTATAGACTCACACCCTTCGGGTATATGTGACCACACCATACCTGCCAGCAAGTCACTGGTGTTCCTCCGCCAGCCCACTGGGCACCCTTCACACTCTGCTCTGCTCCCTCCTCTTCCACTCTGGTAGCCTCCATTCTACAGTCAGAGTTCTAGGGTACATTACTGGCTTGGTTTTACTTTGGTTTGGTTTTATTACTGGTTGGGCTTTGTTTTATTTCTCTATATTCTACAAATAAATGACACCATCTGGTATTTGCCTTTCTCCTTCTGACTTATTTTGCTTAGCATATTTTTGGAGGGTGTTACATTTTTAAGAGTGAAAAAAGGACTAGAAAATATTGAGTTTCTCCACTTCTACTTCTAGTTCTCCAGGAAAATAAAGATCAGAATAGCATTGTGAGTGATAGGCTCAGCTCCTAGCCAAGGTAGACTGGGAGCCGGGGAGGTGGGGGGGGGGGGCTCTGTTTTTCAATAAAAGTCCCATTTAGGCAGCAAGGTCAACCAGCTAGGCAAACGTGAAAATACTTGATGACTAGCACTTGTTGACATTGTTATACCAAGGGAGAAACCAAACGTATGTGTTTTACCCAGAAGCTATTGATCATGCAGCCTTCCTTTAATTCTTTCACACACAACTCATATTATTTTCTTCAAGAGCTGGATTTCTGCCTGAGGCAAACACTCCTTTTATTTTCCTTTCCTTTTCACTGTATTACTATTATAATTTGAAGCTTGACTGAATCACAGTTCATGTCTAGGCTTTGGGCTGGGACTTGCATATATTATCTCATTAATTTGAACAGCATTATACAATTATAAAACAAGATTATAAAACAAGTATAATCCCCATTCCAAAAACAAAGACATTCAGATTGTGTGGGCTGGAGATCTGGAGTCAAAAAAATACAATGTGCTGTATGTGCTTCAATGTGCTTCAATGTTACAACACTGTCACCACAATGCTAAGATAGAAGTATAGATAAGAAAAAATGAGATTCCGACAGGTTCGGTATTGGATACAAGATCACAAACCAAATGAGGAGCGCGAGTTCCTGCTTCTTTGTTTTCCAGATTCAGTTTTTCCACAACACCACAGGGTGGTTCGGTGTGAGGAAGCCCAACAGAGCCTGGGAGGGGAATGCTGAGCCGGCCCTTGATGGACGAGAGAGGCACCTCCATGAGGCCGCCAGCTCAGTCTTTATTCCTGATGTTAAAGGAGACTTCCCTTGGAGACTTCCTGACCATGAAGGACACACCTTCATCCCTCATTAGCCCCACCAGGCGCTTTTGTACACCCTGACTCTCCACAGCAGTATCTGCTTGAATGTGGACATTCTTGAAGGCCATTATCCGCACATACACGTGGGTCATCTATATACACATATACCCACACATACGTGCGAGGGGCTGGGGGACATAACAGTAACAGAGCCAGCTCATTCTTACGCAGTCATTGTCGCCTTTGATCTTTCCGCAACTGAGAGATAAACAAAGTAGATATTTTTATTTCCTCTACTTAAGAAACAGTCTCCTAGAGGTGAAGGAGCTGCTCCCATATTGTTTGGTGCCAGAAGGGAAACATCCTGTCTAAATGTATGTAAATATATGCTACTGGGTGAGGTTTCCAAGTAAACAAAGAAATTGGATAATTTTAATTTTTTTCAGCCTCTAACAACAGCATAATGAGTCAGGTAGTTACTTCATGAGCAATGCTATAGAGAAGGATGAGCACATAAGTGGCATTATAATTATCATAAAAACCCACTAAAGATCCCCAGATATCCCATCTGCAGGCTACAGCGGAGGAGGCAGCACTTGGTTGTGGGTGGCTCTGAATGCTAATGGAGTTATTGTTTTCTCCCACGTACATCTTGGGACGTCTGCCCCAGGGCGGAGGTGCTGGGGAGCAGCGAGAGCTGCTCGCTCCAGCTGTCTTTCAGGGGCAGCTTGAAGGTCACGTTATTCTCCACCAGGCTGGCACCACTTTTCTTCTCACCCTGCAGGGCCCCACACTGTCATCTGTCAAGAGCTTCCTCCAAATTTCAATGCAGATGAAATTCACCCAGACCATGTGTGACAGCAATTTGAAAATAGCAGTATGCACAGAACAAATTTGAGTTAACTCAAGCAAAAGGCACTTTATTGAGTGCCTACCACTTCCACACAAAATCATGAAAGACGGTTGATTTAAGGCTCTGAATAACAAGGCATTTAAAATAAAATTGAATAGCCCCCCAAAGTGTGTGTGTGCGTGTTTGTGTGTGTGTGTATACTGAAAAAAGCAGAAAGAAAAAGTTATCAATACTTTTCTTATTTATACTATTAGAAAAATAATGTTCCAAAGCAGAAAACATACCCACTATTTTATCTTTTCTTAGCATCTAGTACAGTAAAACCAAATAAATGCTACTCACTGATTCATATAAGTCAGTCTGTTTAAACAAAAGGAGAATTGATTTGGATTAATGCCTATGCCTGCTTTATTTCCTGCCATCCAAAATGCAGTTAATTCCCTACCAAGAATAACCAAAAAATAAGGTATTATGTAGGAAAATTTAATAAAATAAAAATTACTTTTTTATCACTCTACTTGGCTACTTATTAACATAAATAATTAGCATGTGGTGACAGATCACCTTACTCCAAATGTGCTCACATGTAACATTCATTGAAAATATAAACTAAAAGCAGTGTGCTTTAAATTCACAAAATACTTCTTTTCAAATCTATAGTCATAGTGCTTCAAGAATCATGTATTGTTAATTTTAACTAATGTTTTTGAAAAGGAGAAATTAGCCATGAACTCTAAACATCTGCTTCTTAGGAATGACTGGTGTTTCCTTGGCTGGATGGAAAGGAGACACCTGCATTGTGAGCGGCATTTACACCTATCTGCCTGGTTTCCTAAAACACCCTTGTCTGATAAGAGGGACTTTGGCTATATCTTCTGAACTCATTTTATAACATTCTTTTTAAAACTGAAGCATAGACAAATCCATAATGTAGAACATTTTATAAGACTCCTCCAAAAAGTCAATGATGTGGAAAAATGAACAAAAGCATGGACGATTGCAGATGAAAAGACGTAAAAGTGAAGCAGACAAATGCATTGCATGGAGCTTCATCAGATACAGGATTGGAGAAAAGACTGTACAGGAAGACAGTTTGGAGACAACTGGGAAAGCTTAAGTGTGTTTTCATCAACATGAGATTATTATTAATATTCTTAGGTGAAAGAAACATGGGTGTTAATTATATTTTTCTTTCCACTTTGTTGATTTAAAAGCTACAAAATTAAAAAAAGTGAGAAGAGGAATCCAAGAAGGAGGGAACAAGTGTGAGAGAGGAGGGCTCCACGCTAGGTCTGAGCGTCCACCTTCAGGACGTGGAAGGTCTACCCAGGTGTTAAATGCCCAATGCTGCGGGCAGGAAAGTCGCAGATGTCTGTCTTTGCTGCTACTTACCTTTCATTATGGCAGCACCATGGAACATTTCACATTCATCCCTTCAACAAACAGGTACCAAGTAGCCCCACACTGGAAGCTAAAGTTGCAAGAGTAAGGGACTGAGACTTACCTGCAGGCTGCACATTGAGATAGAAGTGTCGAGTAACCATGGACTTCATCCAAACAAGGATGCTTGAGATTGAAAGGAACATGCTCACAATCGAGATTTCATCATTTTAAAATTTTGTGTAACAAATTGCTATATTGGTGGTTCTACTTTATCATATTAGTATGTCTGTTCAAACTGCTTTTTATAGAGTTACTCATGAAAATTGAACAGAGTATACATTCATATACTTTAGAGAATTCTTTTAAAAGACTTTGCTATATGGACTATATGAAGGCTTTAAAATGAAATAACCAGAATTAGAGTACATATCTCTGGGTTTCTACCAGTTGCTGAACTGCATCTCTCTCTAACATAACATTAATGTTTCTTGAAGAAAGTGTTTTTTAAAAAATAATCTTGCTATACTTAATTTTTTTGTAATTGTAATGTACAAGATTTTACTTTGGTTTTTCACACATTTGAAATTGCTGACATCTAAAATTGATACTTCTCTCCACTTTCATCAGATAAAAGTGCCCCCTCCAACAGGTGCTAAGGTATCTGATAAATTCTGAACCAATTGTACAACATATTCTAAATTCTAATTTTTTTCCTAATTGAAAACAAACATTTCCCCAGGCTCTGCTTTTTGTCTCCATTCCAAATACATTTCTTGTCTCTTGAACGAGTTTTGCAAGGAAAAAAAAACAAAACAAAACATGAAAAAGTAACCTCTATTATTCTTTATTCAATCAAAAATAGGAGCTCTATCAAAATATTCTTTCTATAAGTCAAGATATTCAAAAGCTCAATTATAAAATTACATGCATATACTCTTGAATTCTGCAGTTCCTCTGTGATTTTGCAGAAATAAATGCCAACCTTATCCAAGTCACAGGATTTCTTTTTTTTTTTTAATTAAACTTTCTCTTTTAGAATAATTTAAAATTTATAGAGCATTTCAAAAGTAATACAGAGAGATTCTGCATACCCATCACCTGGGTTCCCCTATGCTAACATCTTGCATTGTCGTGATATAGTTATCACAACTAAGAAATTGACATTGACATATTACTGACTTAGTTCAGGCTGCTATAACAGGGTACCATAGATGGGATAACTTAAACGTCAAACATTTAGTTCTCACACTTCTGGAGATGAGAAAGTCCGAGATCGAAAGTAAGAGCCCTCTTTGGGGCTGCAGAGGGCTGCCTTCTTGGGACAGCGACTGGCAGACGGAGAGCTAGCTGGTTCTCTGGCCTCTTCTAACAAGGCCACTAAGTCCATTCATGAGAACTCTAATCTCACGACATAATTAATTCCCATAGCCCCACTTCTAAATAACATCACAGTGAGATGAAGGTAACAGCGTAAGAATTTCGAGGAAACATAAACATTAGTCCATAAAATTGTTATTGTTATGTAAACTAAACTCCACTCTAAGACTTCAGTAGTTTTTCCCTAATGTCCTTTTTCTGTTCCATGATCGCACCTAGATTGCCATGTAACATAGTCATAGGGTCTCCTTAGCCACCTCTGATCTGTGATTTTCTAAGTCTATCTTTATTTTTAATGATCTTATCAGTTTTGAGCTCTGGTAGGATATTTTATAAAATGTCTCTCGGTTTAGTCTGAAGTGCTTATGATTACACTGGGGTTATGGGCTTTACGGAAGAAACAGAGATGTGAAGAGTCTCATCACAAAGTATCAGAAGGTGTGTGATGACAACAGATCAGCACTAGCTACATGGTCACAATGCTGATCCTGCAGTGAAGGTAGTGCTTGCATATTTCTCTGCATAAAGTTACTATTTTCTTTCTTGCCATACTTTATTCTTTGGAAGTTAGTTCATACTCACAGAAGGCGGATTCATACTCACAGAAAGGGAATTTAGCTCTAATTCCTGGGAGATAATTCTAATAAATGGAATTCCTTTGTAATGACTTCATCCCTTTCTCCATTTATTTATTCTCAAAAAAAAAAAAGTGTGTGTCTGTGTGTGGGTATTTAAAAATCAGCTTAAACTTATCATCAAAATATTTGTGAATGTAGTACCAAAAAAGTCAGCTTTGGATGCATTTATTGATTTCTGACTCTCTGAAAAAAATTCTGCACCCAGTTGCCATATTTTGGTTTCTAAATAACATTCTCCAAGGAATCATTATATACGAAAGGGATGCTAAAAAATATAGAAGAGGTGAGGGATTGTTGTAGGAGGGACTGCAGTCTTAACATGGGTATCAAAGAAGGTTAGGGAGGTTCACAGAGGGAGGCTCTGCAGGATACACCTCGGAACTAACCTGACTCAAGGAATAAAGTGAGCTCAAAAGACTAATCTCTGAGGGGCCTCCCTAGTGGCACAATGGGTTAAGTCTCAGCACTATGCAGCCACTGCAACATGAGTTGATCCCCAGCCAGGGAGCTTCCCACATGGCACAGCAGACCTCTCCAGTCTCGCCCGCTGCCCCCTCAGCAGTGTTTTTCAGTCAATCTGACTGTTCTGCTCCCCACTCTGTCTCTGGTGAATCCTCTCACCCCCCACACACACACCTCTGGCCTACACCCCAGTTCTTATATGCATAAATAAATAAATCTTAAAAGAAAAGACTAGTCTCTGAGAGCACAACCTTTACAATAATGGGGGGGGGGAGAAGTAAAGTGTTTATGATCAGATAGTAGAGTTTCAGATTTCAGAAGGAGAAATATGGGTTGATGACTGGTTCTGGGATATGACCGGGAAGTTGTGTGACTAATGTGGAGTGCAGGTAAAATTTATTATAGGATGCTGGAAATGTTCATTATTCGCCTTTCCAGTATCACCCATGAGACTATCCTAATGTCTGAACCCACAAACTTCTTTTAAATTTTACTATATACTCCTTTGCAATTAGTGAAGTGTATCTTTTTTTTTTTTATCAATCTTTTTTTTTTAAGGTTTATTTATTTATACATACAGCTGGGGTACAGGCCAGAGGTGTGGAGTGGTGAGAGGCTTCACCAGAGACAGAGTGGGGAGCAGAACAGGCAGATCAGAAAGACACTGCTGAGGGGAGCAGCAGGTGAGGCAGGACAGGTCTGCCGCACCATGTGGGATTCTCCCCAGCTGGGCATCGAACTCGCATCGCTGCTGCCGACAGCTCCACAGCGCAGCGCTTAACGGCTGCACCACCAGGGAGGCCCAGTGAAGTGTATCTTAACTCATGGAATTGTGTGAACACCTCTTGTAGGTCCTAACCTTTGAATGGGTTAGATTCATACACTCATGAATAGTCTAACCTCCCCCCTTGAGTTGACACTGCCATCAAGTGGTCATTAGTGAGAACTGCATTTAGTTCTAGAATCTTGTCAATTGAGGCATTTGCCTAAGACCAACTTTCAAACAGTGTGGATATCTACAAACTCTCTGGAGTAGTACCTGTGAGACATTTGCCCATAAAATGTGCAATCTGACAATCCATTAAATGAGAAATTATATAAAATGTGTAACCTGATAGGTAATCTACTCTAGCACATTCATAGTTTCCTTTCTGGCAATTTAAAAAAGATTGTGTTCAGAATAACAGTACACTTAGGGAAAAAGAAACCGTTGCTGGGCTCCTGAAATCTGATCTTTGTTTGTTACCTTACCTTCCTACTATTGAACTACATGTGCCTTATTTGTTACTTTAATTTTCCTGTTATTAAGTTACCTGGTCTTTACTGAGTATTTACGATGGCCCAGGTGAATACTTACCATCTACTGAGTGACTAGCATAGTTTACTTAAATTCATTTGGCTAAAACTTTCTAAAATTATAAAGAATATAAATGGAAATTAATATCCACCTTCTCTCTTTAGATTACACAAGGTTTATTATGTATAATTATGCTAAGGGTAACTGTTTAGTACATAGTATATAACTCTCATTCCAAAGATTAAAGGCAATGGTTCACAGTGAATCTTGTGGGTGCCTTTCTTAAAGTCCAAGTTTTAAAGCACCTATGTCTTTTAAAAACTGAAAACTAGGTCAAATAGTCTCTACCTCACTAATTAGTCAAAATTCTGGTGCCTACAATGTGCAAACCCATTAAGGTAGGCCTCCTTCAAGAATACTGAATGAACATATTTTACTTCTATTGGGAAATTTATGGCATACTCCATATCATATTATAGGATAATTACTTATTTGTTCACTTCCCTCAGACTACTGCAAACTTACTTCACTGGTAAAGATGATATCTTGTCCATCTTGTATCCCCAGTGCTCGGAAAAATCACTGGTATGTAGTAGGTGGGTTGTCTTGTTAGTTGGGTGGCTGATTGTCCAGTTGGTTGGTTTTCTGATTAGCTGGTTAACTGACTCATAAGTTAGTCTCCAACTACCTGATGGACCATTTTGTTGGCTGATTGGCTGATCAGCTGTTTTGTTGCTTGGTTGATTGATTGGTTGCTTGGCTAGATGGTTGGTAGATGGGTAGGTTGATTGGTAGATGGCAGGTTGGTTGATATCTAGTTGACTGAAAAAAATAAATGAGAGAATTATTTCTGAACAAAATCTTCAAGGTAAATTGAGAACACTCAAACCATCGACCCCTGGATGAATTTTCCTAGGTAATGGCTTTTATGTTATGGAAAGAATTTCAAGTAAAACCAAGTATATACCTAAATTTGTCACATTTTCTAAATAGTTGAAAATAACTTTTGCAACTGTCAATTTTAAAAATCTCCCAAATTTTTTTTTGCCACAAAATCCCAAGAAAAACACATGATGGTTAAGTAGCTAAGTACAACCCCCCTAAATTCAAATTATAATTCCTTCCAGATGTGAAATCTCAATTTCAACATATGCCTAGCCCCAAGAGTATTTTCAGGGTTTGCCAACTGCTCACAGTATATGACTGAGACATTATTGAATAGAATATTATTTATATTGTCACTCATCACTTTTCTACCCTCATCAACTATTTTTTTAAGTCTCTCAGCATTTTAGTCATTGAAAATGGATGTTTTTAAGCATTTATTAAAAAGTACCACTTCAATGTCTCTTAAAACAAATAAAGAAACTTTACTAAAAGTTGAATTAACATATGGTGACTTTCATAGACCAATCAGTTATGAGGAAATATAGCATAAAGAAAGAAGTTTGCCCACGATAAGGAATAGGCTTATAAGTTCAACTGATTTTTCACTTTAAGACATTGTAGGTCATGGTAATTTATGATTGCTATGACAATATACATGACAATCTAGGGTTTATTCTGGTTTAGTGCTGACTATTCCTTTCTTTTGTTTCTCTTCATTTTATGAGAAAAACATCTGGTCTTTTTCCTTCTCCTGATTCATTTCACTTATCATAATTCCCTCCAATATCCAATACCACCCATGTTAACACAAATGGCAAGATTTCCCTTTTTATAGCTAAGCGTATTCCATTGTGTGTGTATATACACATACACACACACACACACACACACATCTTCTTGATCCACTCATTTATCAATGAACACTTTGGTTGTTTTCATAACTTAGCCATTGTACATAGTGCTGCAGGAAACAGAGGAGTGTACATAACCTTCAAATTAGTATTTTTTATTTTCTTTAGGTAGATACTTAGAAGCGGAATAGCTGGATCACATGCCAGATCAGTTTTTAATATTTCGAGAAACCTCTATATGGTTTTCCATAGGGGCCAGACTAGTCTACATTCCCAACAACGGTATACAAGTGTTCATTTTTCTCCACACCCTCACCAACACTTGTTTTCCAGCCTTTTTGATATGGGTCATTCTCATGGGTATGAAATGATATCTCATTGTGGTTTTGATTTGTAATGCCCTAGTGATAAGTGATATTAAGCATTAATTTATGTGCCTGTTGACCATCTCTGTGTACTCTCTGTGGAAGTGTCTATTGAAGACTTCTGCCCAGTTTTGATTGGGATGGTTTGGGTTTTTTTGTTGAGTTGTAGTTCTTTATAGATCTGGAATATCAGTTTCTTGTCAGAAGTATGGTATATCAATACTTTCTATTTGGTAGGATGTCTTTTCATTCTAATGATAATTCCTTTCACTGTGCAGAAGCTCTTTAATTTTATATAGTCCTATTTGTTTATTTTTGCTTTTGCTTCCCTTGACATTGCAGGAGAGTCCTCAAAGACATCTCTGTAGTTAATGTCCCAGAGTGCTTTGCATATGTTTTCTTCAATTATTTTTTATGATTCCAAGTCTTTAAACCACTTAGAGTTAATTTTTGCATATGTGAGAGAGTGGTCTACCTTTTTTTTTTTTTTTTTTGCATGTGGCTATCCAGTTTTCTCAACACCTTTACATCTACTAAAATGCTCAATTCTCTTGGTTTTCTGACAAGAGATTTTAAAGTATAGTGTGCACTCATTTAGAAGCTTTATCTTTCTGCATAGAACATGAACTCTAAGTTAACTTCCAGTTCTAAAATATATAGTCAATGACCCTACACTTTTTTTTTCTTTTAAATTTTGGTGTTTTACAAAAAGGCAGCTTTACAAAAAAAGGAGAAGATACTTGCACATCACGTACATTCATTACATTAACAAAGGTAAATATCCAAAATATAGAAAGAACTCAAATAACTCAACAACAGAAAAACGAACAACTCAATCAAAAGTGAAAAGAAGACTAAATAGACACTTTTCCAAAGTAGACAGGCAGATGACCCACAGGCACATTTTTTAAAAAATGTTCAACATCACATCTTACAAGGGAAATGCAAATCAAAACCACAAAGAGATACCACCTCATCCTGTGAGAATGGCATATTTTATATATAAATAATACAACAGAAACAAGTGCTGACAAGGGTGTGGAGTAAAAGCAACTCTCATGAAGCTCAAGGTCATTATCTAGTAGTTTTGTTGGGTGGAGTTAATAGCTTTGGGGATAGCAAAGAGATTTTATCAGACTAAGCCAAGTTTCTAAAAAGAAACTAGTGGTAATATAAATTTCTTCCCCCCTCCTTCTCCCCTTCCTTCCTTTTAATCTTCAAGACATCAATAAATTTGTTGAAATAAAAAGGAAAATCTGATTTTTATTTTCTCCGTCTCTTAACTGAAAACATCTACAAATGTTCACAAGAACCTAGGTGATTACAGAGTCATTGGAAAAAAGTCAAGTTCCAAGAGAACAGAGATGTTTTAAAATTGGATTTGCTGAGACACACCTCCCCATCCCCAACGCCCCCCTAGCAGAGCGCGGGGCACACAGCGGGTGCTCAAAGCGCTGAGTGGATCGGAGAAGCTGCTCCAGGGGTCAGGGTTAGCCCGTTCCTTGGGGCTGCGGACGTTTCTTTTTCCGGGCTTTGCCTCTGGAAAAGGGATGGGATTGGCTCACGACCTGTCTTAGGCAGCTGTAGGGGTTCAGACCCTTCCCACTCTCCCCCTCTCCGCAGCTGGAGCCGGCGGTGCGCGGTTGCTCTGAACTTGTCCTAGGTCTCCTGGAGCAGCAGGGGGGAAGAACTTGGAAAATGGAAACACAGGTGGGAAAAAGAGGAAGAGCCTGGCTCAAAAAGCTGGAGCGCTGAGCTCTGCAGCCCAGGTCTTTCGTGGTAAACAGACAGAAATAGAGTGGTGAAGGAGAGGCACTGATGGTTGGGCTGCGTGTTCATAATCAGGAGCTCAGAACCTCTTTTCTGAACTAACAAGCTAAACAGTTTCTCACTGGGGAGATTTCCTTCTGCCTGCATCCCAGGTTCGAGCCTTTGGGAGGTCTTCGGTGAAGGCCCCTTCCACTTGGTTAACTTCACATTACTCAGAGGTCGCGTCACCCCAAGATCCGGGGATTTCTCAGATGCCCTTGGGAAGTTAGCACCTGTCAGGGGAATGGCGAGAGTGAGAAGGAGGGAGTGTGGGCTTTTTTCCACATGCAACCTGGTGAAATCCTTAAGAGTCTTTGAGAAATCCTCTTCTTCTTTACCAGTAGGAGAGAAATGTGCTCTTTTACTTCTTAATAATAGGTTTTGCTCCAAAGTTGAATCTCTTTTTTTTTTTTTGTAGTGGAATCTTCTTATAAAAATGCCCCTAATACTATTGTTAAAGAATCAGGTAGAAATAAGAAATTGTCTCCATTTGAGTCATGCACAGAAATTTCACTGAAATTAGCTCAGCTCAAATTTGGGGGCAGGACACTTTCAGTGAGCTTTTTCTACCTTTTTAATATTGCATTTTGTGATTCAATAACTTAGGATTATATTGTCAGTAAAACCTAGTGAGTAGAGCTGTGGGGAGCAGGTGCTGACTGGCTGCATATGAATGGGTTGGGCTGGTAGCCCATTTGTATTTCATTTGCATCATGATACCTGTCTAATGTCACACTTGAGCTGGCCTCTTGCAGCTCAGACGTGTCCTGGTCTATCATCTGGTGGCTATGACAAGATAATTAGGAAGGCAGTATTGTTTGGCTCTTAGCCTAGCACAAGTTGTTAAACTGCACAAAGTAATTCAGTTTCAAGGAAAGAATTTCCTAGCCTGGGGAACAAAGAACCATCAATGAACAAGCCACCTGATATTTCTGAAATATTAATGTCGATGTTAAACAAAGATTGAGTAGGGAAGGAAAAAATCACCAGGCACTTGAAAGGGGAATCAAGAATAGAACTGTGGATGCTGGATGCTGTGAGGAACCAATTTCATATTTAGTATCAGTTTGGCTTTCCTCTAGCACCAGAAATGAATTTTAGGCAGATGTCTATTGCAGGCAAGTCCAAGATCTGTGTTGCAAGGTGAGCCTATAGCACTTAACACAAGTGAGAGGCTAAATGTGGAAGGTACATCAGTCGTCCTACCTCGCCAAACCCCAGCTTCTAAATTAGTCTCAGGGTAGGGTAGAGGCTTTCCCTTTGCAGAACCTTTAGAACTGCTGTTCTGGGTATGATGTTCTGGGCAGTGTCTGTTCAGAGGCCCCAGGTACACTGGGAAGGGAGTCACAGCCCCAGGTCACAAAGGACAGAGGATGGAAATGCTCCTGGGCCCTGAAGCCTAGGGGACTAGCGGGATGGGGAGAAATACAGATTATGTTAGACCAACTACTGAAATTGTATTCCTCCTACCAATGAGCATGTGGGGAGATTCCAGCCATTGATACTGTGGGAAAGTCTGCAGGAGAGGTTGCTGGCAAAGGATTGCACATTCTTTAATATGTCCACAAAGAAGGGAGGGTTTCTTCTCTGGGCTTTGTGGTTATTCGAAGGTGTAGTGTCAGGAGCTGCAGCTCCTGTTTGTATCCCTGGATACCAGTTTTTTGCCAAGGCTGGTAGAGTTAGCTGCAGTAGAGAAAGATGCAAGCACCCAGAACCTTGATGACCCAGACCTTTAAGCCACTGAAATAAGCCTGAAATTACCATTCTATTTATGAACTTCCCTGTTATAGTTAGGGTTGACTCTTGTAAAACTGGCAGTTGAAGACATCCCAAATGATTTACACATTGGCCAAAGAAAAACCAGAAATTTCTTGCAAGAACTTCACCTCTTGGGAATTCAAATAGGTTAAATATTCTGCTAGTCGATAGCTGCCTTTGTTCAAGAGAGGCAGATTATCTCTAATGATTTTTAACATAACCTGCTGTTTACCTTAATGCCTTTTTGAAAAAAGAGATTAATCCCCTATAGGTTTCTTAACATCTTGTTTCTTTTTATTTTATTTTACTAACAACTGCAAATATCTTAATAAGAATTAAATATCTTTGTACCCACATAAAAAATTTTAAATCATTCTTACTTTTACATCTTTTATGCCAAGAAGTAGATTTAAGTCTCTTACATATATTTATCCATTTTTTACTATTCTATTGTTTCCTTTTCACCTGTATTTATGTGTACTGTTTCTGTGTACTGCTATGATCTCTTTTGCTTTCAGTAAGTAAAGTATATCTTTAAATATCTGCATATGGCATATGTATGTATTTCTAGTTTTAAAAGAAGCATTATATAGTAGAAAAAACGTGAAATTTTTGGTCAAAGTTTGGCTTAAATACTGACTCTGCCATTTGTTTTCGGTGTAGATTTTTGCAAATTTCTTATCCTGAAGTAAAAGGAATAGCAGTGAACATGAAATGCGTTTGATTGTAAAACCAATCCTAAAGCAACTACAGAAATCAGGATATATGCCCTGAAATTTTTAATTAAATAAATAATCTATCATAAATTGGAAGAGAAAGAGGTAAGGAAGGTAAATTCACTTAGGGTCTCATGTATAACAATAAAGGTGCGTCATGGAATATATTACTCAAGCTGATGGAAAAAAATATTTAAAATATAAGAATATTGGAATATACAAGTTAGAAATATAACATGTTAGCCAAAATTGAGTAGTGGGGGACCAAAGGAAAGGATAAAGGAAGAAGAAATATGCTGATATTATCATTACCCATATTCAAGAACTAATGTCTTTAATGTCGAAACAAAGAACCGATGTCTAAAGAATTAAAGTCTAAAAGTAGTACATAAAATTAAACAAAGGTAATATATGGAACAAAAATACACATCTTCCTAAATACATTTAAAAAATTTAGATGAAAAGCATAGATATGTTTCATACAAGTGTGTTTTTGTTTTCAAAGTTTTGTTTCAAAGTTTTCGTCTTCAAAGTTTTGTTTTCAAAGACAAAACTTTGAAAGACTTCTGGACTTGTAATGAAAGATAATAAATTCCATTAATATTTAAGTCCTTTGTGTTGGATCTTTTGAAACTAGCCATCAAAGGCTTACCAAATGATTCCCCCACTAGCTTAAAGGATGCCTAAACCCTTTGGGAGGAATACATCCCTTCCTTTCAAAGCAAAAACTTACCTACCATAACAAAATACATAAAAGAGTTAAATTCCACCTCTTTTACAAGAAAAGGATTACAGATTATCTTATAAAAGAATATCCAACTCTGGGCTGGAAACAAGAGCTATAAACTAAAGTGCTTCAGAAAGGTTGGGAAATAAAAAGATGAGCAAAAAAGAAAATGACTGTAAGTGCACCATAGGAAAACCTAGGTAAAAATGTACAGTATAACAAATGCCAACAAAGTAAAAATCAATGGCAAAATTAGAAAATAAAACACTAAGAGTCCTTTTTAATGAATAGGAAAACCTTACATAGACTTGAATCACAAAGGAACTATAAAATGACCTTTCACTGCACACTTTTAAAAAACTTTCAATTGGGCCTCCCTGGTGGCACAGCAGTTACACGCTGTGCTGTGGAGCTGTTGGCAGCGCGCCATGCGAGTTTGACGCCCAGCCAGGGAGAATCCCACATGGTGCGGCAGACCTCTCCTGCCTCGCCCGCTGCTCCCCTCAGCAGTGTATTTCTGATCTGCCTGTTCTGCTCCCTGCTCTGTGTCTGGTGAATCCTCTCGCCGCCCCACGCCTCTGGCCTGTACCCCATCTTGTATGTATAAATAAATAAATCTTTAAAAAAAAAACTTTCAATTGTTGAATTATTCAAAAACCAAAATTCTATTTTAATAAAAAGTAATAGGCACTATCTATTCACTCATATTTTGTTAATTTGTTACATTTAATCTTCTTATAAAATAGGTACTTTTATAATTCATTTACCAAATATTAACTGATTCCTTTCTGGGTGCCAACCAATGGGTGGTGAGGATAGATATAAGAATATAAGAAGCAACAAGACAGACCTATATTTAGATTGGAGCTTCTCAGTCTGGAGTGATTTTGCCCCCACCTCCAACTCTGGAGACAAGTGGCAGTGTCTGAGGATGATTTGGGTTGTCACCACTGGGAAGGTGCTACTGGCATCCAGTGGGCAGAGGTCAGGAACTCTGCTAAGCATCCCACAATGTGTAGGACATGCCCCGGACAAAGAACTATCTGGCCCAAAGTGGCAATAGTTCTGAGATTGAGAAACCCTGATTTAGACAGAAAACAAGCAGGTCCAACATGCTATATGATGACTCATACTATTGTGATGGGCAGGTCTGGGTGCCATGGGTGCATTTTACTTGGACTGCAGTGCTTAGGACAATCAATCAGTACTTTCTAAAGTACTGAGGGCAGGAATTCTTTCAAGCAGAGGACCTTTCTGGAAGGTACAGGGCTACTTAGCTTCTATGTGCCTCTGCATTCCAAGTCACTTGACACCCATCTCAGAAATAGGACATAACATGCCAATTTTATTAAAACAAGATATTCTACTGCTATTGATCAGAAAAAATATTTTAATAAATAAACCTATAATGTCTGCAAAGTAAATGAAACCATGCTCCCTCAGATGTGGTGCCTTTGAGCCGCGCACAACCTGCACAATTGTGCCAGGAGTGCTCGGTCTATCAAGTTTCCTGCATCTGTTTCTGGTCATGGCACTTTCTCTTCTCCTCAGTTCCATCTCTGCCCACACCCAACCAACATCAGAAAAACAGGACTCTCTAATACTGTTTCAGAAAGTCCACTGCCCCCTCACCCTACTTATAGTACGAATTGTGAAGAACGGTACTCTTTTGGGTAGCCCAGCCTTCTTACTTTCTACCCTCCTCACTCTATCTTCCTCTTTCAAGGAAGGCCAATAAATAACTTACACACTTTTTTTAAAGATTTATTTTTTATTTATACATACAAGCTGGGGCACAGGCCAGAGGCGTGGGGCAGCGAGAGGGTTCACCAGAGACAGAGTGGGGAGCAGAACAGGCAGATCAGAAATACACTGCTGAGGGGAGCAGCGGGCGAGGCAGGAGAGGTCTGCCACACCATGTGGGATTCTCCCAGGCCGGGCGTTGAACTCACGTCGCCGCTGCCGACAGCTCCACAGCGCAGTGCTTAACTGCTGCGCCACGGGGGGAGGCCCCAACTTACACATCTTAACTTCCCATGATCCCTTCCAAAAGCAAGGCAAGACCAGAACCTTCTTCCTTTAACACAACCTGCTTTATGAGAAGGTTCAGATGGCAGTCTTTAATCCTACATGGTGCACTTAATGTAATACCCAATTTTCTCAGGATTTTTCATATTATAAGCACAATTTGCACAACAGAAATAAAAGTCTACATTCTCCATTAATTTCAAGAAGCACCAAGCAAATAAGAAGAGGGAATCTCTCTGTCACTGCTGAAATGTTGCTAATTAAGTGGAAACTTAGCTTACTTTTGATTGTGGCCCTGCCAGACAGGACCATCAGTGGCACCTTCTCCTTTCACATTTTTCCTTTGCCACATAACATTAGAATCTCTGCTTAAGTTGATTCTTAGGGTTTTTTTCTTGCCTCTCAATCTGTGGGTGTAATTCTTAAGTTTTATCACATATTTACATTCAGTATATTTCCAGAAAAGCAATGCTATGACCCAAGACAATATTAGACTGATAAATGATGCTTATTAACAAGTAAATGTCACTGTGGTTGAATTAACTGGTAAAGACCTTGTTTTTAAGTAAATGAGTCTTCTCAACTCTAAAGCTGAGGAATTGCATGATATTTTGAGTTTCTAAATAAATACCTTGCTATATTTTCTAAAGTATAAAGTAAAACCAACTCATCCTGTAGGCACAGAAGTGACAGTGCCAGGTGACCAAAGAAAACGTTTTAATGTGTTTTTAAATTCAAGATGAAAAAGTAAATGTTATCCAACCTGGATAATACTTGTCTTCCTATCGCTGAATTATAAAATATAATTTTAATATTGTCCATAGAAGAAAGACAAAAGTACAGAGGGCCCATACAAGTAGTGCTGTAACCCTACTCTCAATGACACCTACCACAACTCCATGGTCTTCCCAAGAGTAAATTTCCTTCTAATTATTGTTTAAAAAATAAAACCAAAAAACTTTTCTAACAAAATGAGCCAGAGTTCTCCTAAGACTGTAAAATGTCTTTGAAAAAGAAGGTCTAGAATGTGAACCTATATTCAAATGTATTAAGAACATTGCCTTTCGACTAATACAGTTCAAGTTCAAAGGAGATTTTGAACGTGCTAATTAAAATGTTAGCTATTGCCTAAGCAGAAGAAAACTAATTTTTATTCACACATTTTGAGAGTGATTCGTGAATGAGTGGGATAACATGTCAGACACATCTAGGACCTTAATAGTTTATCAAAAGTGAAGCATTTATTTACATCAAGCCAAATTCACTAAAATATAACTTCATCATTAAAGTGAAGTCACAGTTAAAAGAAAATCAACAGGCAGGTAGATATTAGTCTTATGTCCCGTGTACACCTAAGATTGTTTTTCATGTTGTAGAATGTGTGAGTTACTAACAAAGAGATGTGTGTGGCAAGGGACCCACAAGTGTGTGAGGCAAGAACATCAGCAAAGGCTGCCAACCCCTTCAATTAAAAGTAAAACTGAGTTTAAGCAGCAGACCTTGGATCCCAGCCAGCCCCCTTCTTTAGCAAGACTTGAGCAGTTCATGTGCAGAGATGGCAGGTGCTGGTAAAAAAAAAAAAAAAAAAAAAGACACTGCCAGAAGATGAACTGAAGTAAGCTATGGAGGCTGGAAGACACCTGGCGGTCAGGTGGTTGTGTTGGCAAATGTGAGGTGGAGGAGGGGAGGTTGTCACAGTCTCAGGTGATGCTTAATGAAAGTTGATAGACTCTAGTTTGCAGCAGCCACACCTGATAGCATTCTTTGGATGATGGTCTGGGTAAGTGGGCCGGTGGCTCAGTGAAAAATAATGAGCCCTCAGTTAGTTGGGTCTTAATTTGAATCCATAGGTGTGTAGACAGGGGATGGTAGGGGTAGCAGATGAAAGTAACTGTTATATTTTATGTTTCGTGGCTATTGAAACATACTTGATGGCTTTGTTAGTTATTAGCAGCAGGTTTTTCCCCAAGATTATTTTTTTTCTGGTATTTTATAGTAACAAGACAAAGCTAGCTCATTATATTCAGTTAATCGCATCATCGTGACCATTTAATGCAAAATAATTTAGGATTTTTATTTTAGAATTTATTTTTAAAAATAATCAAAATTGTGTGAAATTATCACTGCGATGTAAGTAAACTTCATCATCTGTTAGTTCTTTTGATTTATTCTCCACATCATGTTCCTTTGCCACATACATTTTCTTATCAGTTTTCAGACTTCTTAACACTCTTTTTCTTTAAAGAATCTAATTTCCTTTAAATTCATTCCTCCTTTTGCTTGTCCTAGTCATCATGAATAAATTGTGTATGTATGAAGATGTCAGTGTATATAGATGAACGATGTGAATCAGAATACATTAAACTGACATTGTCAGTCTTCTTTCAACAGCAACCTCACAAGCATAAATTTCTTTTTTTTTATAATCTTCCTACAAAAAGGCATTCTCAACTATTTGAGGGCAGTTTTCTGGAGTTGTATCCCAAGCAAATGTGAAATGTTGCAATATAATAAATGAGAAATACGTGTATACCTAGAAAAGTGTCAAGGGAAAAATATTTACTATCTGAGTGGACGGGTACACCCAGAGGTACCACATAAGCACAGACAGAAACAGCATAGGTGGTTTCCTGCAAAGGGGTATTTGTTATTTAAGATCATATAATTTAAGCATTGACTTAATTACAAACTTAAAGAGACTTGTCCAAAATGAAAATGGCCCTTGTACATAATGAAAACATTCTTAAGAATTGAGAAATTCTTTATTTAAAAAGATCTATAAAATAAACTTCTGAGTAAATATGATCCTATTTAAAATGTGAGCAAAATTTAAATAATGCTTAAAACTTTTAAACAACTAATCTTTAATAATAACCATCAGTGAATTAATGTTTTGTTTCTTTATGTTTAACTCATGAGCAGAGTCCCCTAAGGACAGGAAGATAAGACTCTGGTACGTGCCGAGCTCCATGAAGGACCAAATATTGTTGACACTAGATTTTCAGGTTTAGCCATTATATATCCAGAGGGAAGAGTGGCTACTACCTGCTACAGCTAACAAGACAAAATGGAGAACAAGGAGGTTATTTTCCTGGATATGAGTTCATTATTTAGTCAGAGAATTTCTCTAATTTGAAATTAAATCAATTGGTAAAACAAGTAATTTTTTGTACATATGACAGAAGAATTCACAAAATTTTAATTAGAATTTTCATAGATACAGCAACTTACCTTTACTTCAAGCTCTAACATTTACAGAAGGAAATGAGGTTTTAATGACATAGGTTTTAATTGACACCAAGAAAAATCAGTGAGTGCCAAGGTAACCGCACTCTTACTCTGTCGAGTTTTTAGTGGCACACATAAAAGGCTTTAGATTACAGGTTTCAGTTTCCTTCAGAGTTCTTTCCATAGATTTCTTCCTTTCCCACTCTGAACTTCTCATCTCTCTCAGAGAAACTTGAGAACTAGAAGATAATAAGGCTAGAAGTACAGAATGATGGGAAGGTGAGGCTGAAGAAATAGGGTTAAGATTTCACTGGCCTGGGAGTTGTCCATAATAATGAACCCTCTGATTCTCCAATTTTTTTCCATAATAGTAAGCCCTCTGATTCTGCAATTTTTTTTATTAAACATTTAAAAAATTAACATGTGACTGAGCAAATTATATCCCCAAATCTTAGATAAGAAACCTTCAGTCTTAGAAACACACTGATTAACACCAAGTTTTATTGGCTAAAACTTGGTGAACTATAATCCTATAAATTATATTTGGAGATGAGATATTAAAATACATAAATGATTTGAAGATAATGGGTATTATCATACATAATTCATTGGGAAAAGTTAACCTGTATCTTAAATTTAAATCATCAATTCCAAAAATGCATATGTTCCCAAATCTATTAATTTGAATAAATAATCCATATTTTCTTTTTGAACTTGTAGAAATACTTAAAAAGCAGTTGTCATAAAGTTAATTTTCTTTTTTTTAATATTTATTTATTTATTTATTTATTTATTTATTTATTTATTTATACATACATACAAGCTGGGGTACAGTCCAGAGGCGTGGGGTGGTGAGAGGGTTCACCAGAGGCAGAGTGGGGAGCAGAACAGGCAGATCAGAAATACACTGCTGAGGGGAGCAGCGGGCGAGGCAGGAGAGGTCTGCCGTGCCATGTGGGGATTCTCCCTAGCTGAGAGTCGAACTCGCATCCTGTGCTGCCGACGGCTCCACAGCCCAGCGCTTAACCGCTGCGCCACCAGAGAGGCCCCATAAAGTTAATTTTCATCTCATATTAAACACTGGATTTGTATGTATCCCTCAAAAATCTCTCTTAAACTTTGGTTTTTCATAGTCTAAATAACAGAATGAAAGTTGAAGTAAATCTATCATCTTGACTTTCAAATAGCCACACTTGTTTTTAAAACAACACGAGATCACTGAATATAGAACTCCATATGAATTTCTCCAGTGAATTCAGTCAGCCATATAGCGCTTTTTGTCCAAAAAATGACTTTCACTAAATTGCTGCATACATTTTGGCATCAAATTTCAGCGTAACAGAACCACAGTCATAGTTAACATTTGTATTAGTTTGAAATAACTGAATAGAAAACTAAAAGAACTACCAAAACCAGACAAAGACAACACAAAAAAAGAAAACTACAGACCAATCTCTCTAATGAACACTGATGCAAAAATATTTAACAAAATCTTAGCCAACAGGATCCAACAATGCATCCAAAAGATAATACACCACGACCAAGTGGGATTTATTCCAAGGACACAAGGATGGTTCAATATCCGAAAATCAATCAATGTAATCCAACACATCAACAAAGAGAAAGACCATATGATCATATCAATAGATGCTGAGAAAGCATTTGACAAAGTGCAACATCCATTTATGATAAAAGCCTTTGAAATCCTTGGGATAGAAGGAACATACCTCAACATAATAAAAGCCATATACGACAAACCTACAGCCAACATTATCCTCAACGGTGAGAAGCTGAAGGCCTTTCCACTAAGGTCAGGAACAAGGCAAGGATGTCCACTCTCACCATTGCTTTTCAATATAATACTGGAAGTCCTAGCCAGATCAATAAGACAAAAGAAAGACATTCAAGGAATCCAAATAGGAAAAGAAGAAATTAAACTGTCTCTGTTTGCAGACGATATAATATATATACAAAACCCTAAAAAATCCATATAAAAACTACTCAAGATTATAGACCAGTTCAGTAAAGTAGCAGGATACAAAATCAATGCACAAAAATCAGTAGCCTTCCTATATGCAAACACCCAATCTGAAGAAGAAGAAATTAAGAAATCCATCCCCTTCAAAACCGAAACCAAAAAATTCAAATATCTGGGAATAAATCTAACAAAAGCGTAAAAGACTTATACAAAAAAAACTATAAAACACTGTTGAAAGAAATACAAGAAGACACAAGAAAATGGAAAGACATCCCCTCCTCATGGATTGGAAGGATTAACATTATCAAAATGGCAATCCTACCAAAAGCAAGTTACAGATTCAACGCTATTCCAATAAAAATCTTAATGACATTCTTCAAAGAAATAGATCGACTACTGATGAAATTCATATGGAACCACAAAAAAACCCGCATAGCTAAAGCCCTCCTGACTAAAAAGAAAGAAAACGGAGGAATTTCACGCCCTAATTTCAAACTATACTACAAAGCCATAATAATTAAAACAGCATGGTACTGGAACAAAAACAGACACAAAGACCAATGGAACCGAATAGAATACCCAGAATTAAAGCCACATATATATGAACAACTAATCTTTGACAAAGGAGCAAAGAGAATGCAGTGGAACAAGGACAGTCTATTCGATAAATGGTGCTGGGAAAACTGGACAGCCACATGCAAAAAAATGAAGCTAGACTACTACCTTACACCCTGCACAAAAACCAACTCAACATGGATAAAAGACCTAGACGTAAGACCTGAAACCATAAAATTTATAGAAGAAAATACAGGCAAAACTCTACACGACATACATCTCAGCAAAATCTTTAAAGACACATCCCCCAAAGTGAAGGAGGTGAAGAACAAGATAAACAGGTGGGATTACATCAAAATAAAAAGCTTCTGTACAGCAAAAGAGACATTAACCAAAACAGACACCCTACCAACTGGGAAAAGATTTTTGCACACAATACATCCGATAAAGGACTGATAACAAACATTTACAAGGAACTCACACAACTCAACAAAAACAAAACCAATAACCCAGTCAAAAAATGGGCAGAAGAGCTCAAAAGGCACTTCTCCAAAGAAGAAAAGCAAATGGCCAACAGATACATGAAAAAATGTTCAACATCACTTAAAATCAAGGAAATGCAAATAAAAACCACAATGAGATACCACCTCACCCCTGTGAGGATGGCACACATTAAAAATATAGGCAACAACAAATGCTGGAAAGGATGTGGAGAAAAAGGAACTCTTCTACACGGCTGGTGGGAATGCGAACTGGTCCAACCACTATGGAAAGCTGTATGGCAATTCCTCAAACTGCTAAACATGGAGATTCCATATGACCCAGCAATACCACTTTTGGGAATCTACCCAAAGGACACAAAAACACTAATCCAAAAGGACACATGCACCCGTATGTTCATTGCGGCACTGTTCACAATAGCAAAGGTATGGAAGCAACCCAGATGTCCACAAATAGATGATTGGATCAAGAAGATGTGGTACATATATACAACGGAATACTATTCAGCATTCAGAGAAGATAAACACATGCAATTTGCAGCGACTTGGATGGAATTAGAGGGGATCATACTCAGCGAAACAAGCCAGAAAGAAAAAGAAAAATATCGAATGGTTTCACTTATAACAGGACTATAGGGAAACCAAATAGGAGAGAGACACTTGGGGGTGTGGAGAGGGGGAGGATAAGGGCACAAAATGGAGTAGAAAAGGGCACAAGGCACCAAGGAGATGGATCACGGGTGAATTGGTGGTGTGTTACCCAAGGGGAATACAAAATGTAGATAAATAACAATAAAAATATATATTCACAAAAAAAAAAAAGAACTGAGGCACAGTAGAAAAATGAAGAGAGAATAACTATCAATAAGGAAAAAGAAGACTTAGATAATTGCCTTGAAATCATATGGTCAGATTCCATCTTTCTGGACCTCAGTTTTTTTTACAAGTCACCACAAAGAAAAAAGATTACAAAAACATGAAATATTCGTAACCAGAATGAATGCCTCCCACCATGCCTGCAATAAGGAAACAGGCCCAGAGAGGTTAGGGGATCATTGAAGACACATAGAGTCACTGGCAAAGCTGAGAACTGAATAGGTGTTTTCACTCTGTCCAGGGCTCTTTCCAGTATGGTCAATGTCTTACTGTTATTATCATCTAGCAGCTTTAAGGAGTCCATGGAGTGGCTATGGTCTTCCATGCAGCTGTGAAGACATCTCCCAGTGGCAGGAAAACCATCTTTAACATCCTATATGTTTGTCAGTATTTATTAATGCAAATACTTCCATTTTATACCATTAAATATTCATTCTGATGACCTGGAATGTGCCACTGCCATATTCATCAGCCACATGAGCTAATGTTATTCAAGGAGTTGATGGTGATGGTGATGGTAGTGGTGGTGATATGATGGTGATAGTGATGTGATGGTGATGTGATGTTCATGGTGATAGTCATGGTCATGGTCATGGTGATGTGATGGTGATGGTGATGGTGATGATGAGTATTTATGGAGCCACTAAGTGGAGGAACCCAGTCAGGCCCAAACTATTCAATTCTGGAGAGATAGTTGGTAACTACCTCACCATCTTACCTTGAAGAAGGATGTGCCCTGCATCATACAGTTACCAAAACCTCCACACTAGGTCTTAGCAGCCTCCTTCAAAATGAAAAACAAACAAACAAACAAACAAAAAAAACCCAACAACCTAGAAACAGCAGCAGCACGGGAACATACTGTCTCAGAGAATAACCAATGTAACATCTACACCCACCCCCTTCCAACCCCAGCTTCAACCAATCACACTTGATATCACTTGTCCTGATTTACTTTTCCCTTCCTCAAATACATTACATAATTTAATTTACTTTGTCTGTGGGTTTGTGTATATATTATTTATTTTCTATCTTCCCATCCAACTAAATGTAAATTCTACAAAGGCAGGGCCTTCAATTGCTAATATAACCCAAATGTCTGTACAACAAGGCCTGACATGTGTGCTCAAAAAATAGTGATGAATGAATGAAATCAGCCTTGAAGACTATGTTAATTTTTCCTGTATCCATCCAGGACTTCTTCCTGATTTCTGCCTATTTCTCCTTCCAAGTAGGCATTTAGAGAGAAGAATAATTGATGAGCAGTTCTTCAGATAGATAAACAAAGGAATAGCAAGGTAGGCCCATACAAATCATTCACTGTATCATTATTATTCAGAAATGAATAATGATGGTAATGTTTAATACAAGTTGTGCCCTGCTGTTTTTCTGCAGAAGAGTTCTTAAAATGCAGTGTGCTTCTCAATGAGCAATACCATATCTTTCAGTCAATGCACAGTGTAGTTCTGTTTAGTTCAACTGATGTCAGCCAACATTGACAATATCGAATAAAGTCTTGTGAGTTTGCCAGGCTCCACCACAGGGGAAGGACCAAACACATGCAGAGAAGAAGCCTAAAGTACACACCTTACCAATCAGAGTCCCATTCTTAGAAATAATATTAATAAAAGTTTCTCTATACCCTGTACCTTGAAGGCAGAAGAGTATTAGCTTTTATTTAAAAAAAGAAAATTATGCATCTTACATAAACCTTTTATTGCAAATAAACTGAATGGCCATTGTCTTTCAGAGAGATCAACTGTATCTTTTTCCAAATGTTTACAGATAGTTTTCTGTAGTGTTTGTGTTGTGGTTGTTGTTTTTTAAATTGGCTTGATAACAGTGTGCTAAACTTCCACTTTAGAGTTAAGACATTCAGGTCTGTTCCTTCTCCCTATCCTTACTCTAGAGGATCACATGGTAAATGTGATCATAAGACAAATGATTCTGCAAAATTGAATCTTTTCCTCCCTGACATTTTCTACAGTTCTAACTCCACTAAATTCATAAAATTCAATAAAATCTGCAATTTTACAAAAAAATATTTTCTTTGTAAGGCTATAACCACACACAACTACCATCAGTATTCATGAGTTTATACATTTAAGTCATTTAACCACCAATTTAATGATCATAAATTTCAAGTGTTTCCATAAGTCTCATTTTTCTTTTTCTGATTAGTAATAACTGAAAGTATGTAAAATTTTTCAATAGTAGATTACTACCTCCAAAGTAATACAAAAATTTGTAAACATTCAAAATATTAAATTTATTTGCCTCCAAATGGAACCTAGATATTTATTTGTAGCTACTTTTGTAAATAAATTCTCTAAAACATCAAAAGTCAGTGAGTAGAAACCAACATTCCTACTCATATATTCATTCATTCATTCATTCATTCATTCAACAAATATGTGTTGTGCAGCAGCCACATACCAGCGACTATGCCAGACTGGGAAAAACAGCAGCTTTAAGCTAACAGACAAGGCTCCTGCCCTTCTGAGGCTTCCCTTGCAGAGTTGTGGACAGCCATTTAGTGAATAGTCACACTGGGAAATGTGCATTTTCATACATACAAGAAAGGAAAAGTAGAGTTCCCCCACTGCCTGCATTTCTAGCCATGGGCCCTCACATAGAGCAGGTGATCAAGGGAGGCGTTTCCAGTGGGGAGACAGTTAAATAAGAAATCAACAGGCAGCTCCTGCCAGGAAGGGAGAACAGTGTGTGACTGGGCCTAAATGGGAAAGAACTTCCTGAAGAAAGGTCAGAAAAGGACTGGCACAAGTTTCAACCCGAGGGAGGACCAAGTAAGAATACTGAATTTTATCAGAAAGGTGATAGAAAGCTAGTGAAGGGTATTCAGGTTGGAGAATTTGATCAGAGGAGATGTCCCATGACTCTCTCGTCCTTTAATCCCAGATGGAATGATGGCTGGGCTGCCATACAATCACTACCTCATCCCCTCTCCCAGCTGGGAAGAGGGCGGCCTTCTCTCCTTACCCACAGGCAATGCAGACTCTGTGTACAGAAAGCTGGTGGCTGAGGCATCCAGGGCCACCAGCTGCTCGATTCATGCCCAGGGTCTCTTAACTGAATGCTAAACATCCAGTAACTTGTGCATAATTCGAAGAGCAAGGAAACAAGGAATATTTCATTTCAGTGACTTCATTCAAAAAAATTGGAGAAAATTATGTTTGATTAATGATTATCTTTTTTCAGGATTTAAAAATGGAAATGGAAAAAGAAAAAGGAAAATCTTCCCCATGAAATGAGCATATTATCCCCCGCTTCGAGTCCCCAGCTGAGGTCCCCTAAGGAATTTGCATTGTCTATACTAGTCACATCTGTTTATCCTCACTGTGGTTTCTGTGAAATGAACCTCCAAGAGCCTGGGGGTCCTAATATAAGGCCATTCGAGTAGTATGTCTGTGCTGGGTCTGAACCTCATCCTGCCGGGGGATGTTCCTACCACCAGCAGCCTTCCTTCCTGACACTGAAGTCAACCACTCCTGGAGGAAATCCACTTTCAGAGACAAAGTTTTCCAGAGCCTCTTCTATAAGGGAAGCACCTTTGTAAAGAAAGCGTTTGCAGGGCAGAATTTACCATTATCAGTGTGCTCCTGGAAGTGACAGCTATTTCAGTGAGTGGTTTATTCAGACTTGTAGGGTCAAGAGTTGTTTTTCTACAGGTACCAGTCAGCTCTCAAAAAAATATAACTTTCTTTTACCCTGATAGAGGTGTGCTTCAAGAAGATAATAATACTAATAATTTACTCTTGTCGTGAACTTTTCATCCTTAGAGCTCAATGCTTTTATTGATTGTTTCCAAATCCTTCTTAACTGACTTTGCAGGTACTTGGCTCTCATCCAACCATTTTTGACTCACGAGTTGGGGAACGAGGTACAAGACCATCCACATCAATTTGGGCCTCTGGGCAGCTTCCTTTGTTCTGGCATTGCCTGTCTGGGTCTACTCGAAGGTCATCAAATTTAAAGACGGCATCAAGAGTTGTGCTTTTGATATAACATCCCCTGATGATGTACTCTGGTGGGTTGTTAAAACTTAAGAAAAATAGAGTTGAATTAAGTTGTCAAGTGCTTCATCCTCCTTGTCAGCACGTGAGCCACCGTGCAGAGTGTCCTTGGGGAGCCTCTTCTGACCAGTCTCTTGCTTAGTATTCTGCTTTCTACCATCAAGTTGATAGTTTGATTTTAAGGAGAGAGTGACCTTTAGGAAAAGACTTTGAGTTTCACCATGTAACCTTAGTGGGCACAAATATATTTAAATACAATTTTAAAGATTTGTGGCAGTCAGCCACAGATCAAGGAAGCCACAGAATTTTCCAAAGGGTCTAAGAGTTACCACGGCTCAAGCTTTGGGAGTCAACATGTAAGTGGAATTTGGGTGAACTGTATCCCCAAAAGAGATATGTTCTAGCCCTAACCCTGGGTACCTATGAATGTGACCTTCTTCAGAAATAATGCAGATATTATCAAGTTAAGATGAAGTCATACTACTAACGGCCAGTGTACGGTAATTGGAATTAATCAGGCTTTTTGTGCCACAAGCCTCTGTGGCTATCACCTGTGGCCTTGATAGCGTTAATGCAGAAGGTGCTTGGGAGTGTGGGTGCAGGGCACATGTGCCTGATTGTGGGCACCTGGAGTACGGGTGTGCGCACACATAAGTGTGCACACCTGAGTCTAGAGACTAGGGACATAGGCGCCACCACTCAGACAGAGGATGGCTATGGGAGGACAAGTGACTACAGAAGAGGCTAGACCACGAGACAACACCAGAGAAAGCCCAGAGAAAATGTAAAGATTCATGGAGGTCTGGGAGGCTCCACTGCCTGCCTGCCTGCCTGCCTGCCTGCCTGCCTGCCTCCCAGCACCCCTTGCCCGGCCTATGCCTGCCTCCTTGCTTGATGTGCCAGTGTACCTGGTTCCCTGAGAGCATTAAGGTCTGAAATATCCATCGAGGACTCCAGAAGTCCTTTATCCATCTGCCCAAATCAATAGTGAACCTGCCCTTTGCTTGCTGGCACTAGAGCCAGGTATGCCGGGTGCTTTTTATATAGATTATCTCAAGTCAGTCTGGCAGATACTTTTTTCTTATTCATCACTCCTCAAATAGATGAGTCATTTCTGCATCACATAAACAGAGCCTTAAGGGGACAAAGGTAGAAGCCCTGCCAAGTCACAAACCCAGAAACAAAAATCTGCAGAGGAATGCGACCTAGACGGGATTATTTGTTGTTTCTTCCTCCAGCATTGGTAGCACTCACAAAAACCACCCACCAACGTAAAAGTGAGATGATACTTAATCACTGACTTTGATAGGTACTCCAACCTCTCTAAAAGGAGAGCACAAGCTGAGGCTCCCTACATTATAACTCTATGACTTTGGTCTGTGTCAGAGAGTTTCTTTTGCACCAATAGCTGTTTCTGCTGTTTTGGGTTGGTTACAGTGGTCAACAAATTTTTACAAAAGTCATGTTACTTAAATAAAATTAGTTATTTCCTATCAATATGTATGTGCCCAACATGAATATGACAGTCACATTCTAATTTTGGCTCTAGTTTTTTTTTATAATCTGCAATAAATTGATGTTTACATCACAAAATGCATGACAATAGTAATAGGTCTACAGTTAACACATGTAAAATCCAAGTCATAGACTACTTCTTAGATTTCTTCGCTTGTCTCTCGTACAGCTGTTCAGGAATAGAATAGATGGAAGACAGTTTCCACTGTGCAAAAGCACAGCCCTAAGACTCAGTTTTGAAGAGTCTAGAAAATAGTCTCCATTCTTGTGCATCATGAGTGATTTCTAAGGCATTCATGAGGCCCTCAATATCAGAACAGAATATCAGAGTACTTTCCTTTCTGAAGAAAGGCTCCAACTGCTGGTGGCGATTTCAATAGAAAGTCATTGTGACATCTTCTTCTAGAAGATTCCATTGTTGGAGTCTTGATCCTAAAAATTCTGCCTTGTTCTTGGATGTCCAAATCACGAACCAGGTCATTGAGTTCTTCCTATGTTAGTCTGTGTGGGGTTGATGATGTACCACAGTGAAAACGTGGATCACTGCATGCTGATGGAAAGGAGAACAGGTCGGCTCACCCTTGTCCTCATCAGAGAAATCAAGAGAATATTCTGCTGGAGGTGCTGGAATAGGAATCCCTCACCATGTGGAACTGGTCTCAATGCAGACGGAATGTTTGGGTAGACTATTCTCGACTTCTTTTGCTTTGTTATTCCACCGGAAAGAGGAGGAACCAAGTGGAAGAAAGAGTCTTTTATGTGGTTGCTTGGCTCTCCACACCATGGGGACTGAAAACAGCATTGATAGTCTTTTGTCATTTAACCACTGTGAAAGCTGTGTTGTACATGTAGCGCAGCATATATGCAGGGTCCAAGGCTTGTCTTGGTCACCAACCTTGCATCCCAAGTAAAGATGATAAGCCTTCTTCACTTGAGAAGTGATACTTTTCTTCTGGTTGGCAAATGTCACTTCCCCACAAATAGAGCAGAAATTGTCCATGCTATGAACACACTGTCGAGGCATGACTGTTCTGTATTGTGCCTAACTGGATAAAATAATAACAGTTCTATGGAACAGCAGCTTCAACTGCCTCGCACAAAGTCTGAAATATTTTCAATGCTCAACCTTTCCAACAGGGCTTTCTCTAATGCACTGCTGATGTCAGCTTACTTCAGCAGCCGCCTGGCAATAGTATTGCATTGCATCAGAAAATGATGCAGTCAACTCTGGATGATGTGTGCATGATGTTATTATGCAATGTGATGCAATATTACACCCTTCTATGCTGATTTAGGATGTTGTTGCAATCCTACTGAATAAAGTTACACAGTGAAACATAGAAAATGAATTATATGAAATATCTTCAAAATGAGAGTTAGTAAAAAAATTTTCAGGGTTATATTCATGTTCAGCACATCAAGATGCTACAGATTAGGGGCCTTTTTAAGTCAGTAACGATCTCACTGTTGACCAGAGTTATCAGTGGAGGACTTGCTGAGGTCTTGGCCTCTGTTGTTTCTCCCAGAATTAAGTCCATGAGATGAACTGAGACTAAAACTGCTGTGCCCATTCTAAGTACCTCAGTCCCAGGTGTGCTCACCCTCTGCCATGCTGTCCACACCCAGTGGGTCAGGAAGAGAAACTGTCATGAAATCAACCAACCTTATCCTTGATGCTCTTCCAGGGGGAATTCACAGGTAAGGCCACCTGGAGCCTTGTTTACAGGTTTAGGCTCTACATCTGGACTGCCTTTCAAAATTCAAATCCCACCTCTGTCATTTACAAGCTGTATAACCTTGAGAAAACCATTTAACGCCTCCCCCCCCGGGCCTCAGTTCCCTCTTCTTTAATGTGAGGACACTTTGGCTCTGTGCTTGTGAGGTTTCACAGAATCAGTGGGTTAAAATATGTAAGGCACTTAATGGTGCCCACACTGTAATAAATGCCACCCGCTGTTGCCTGTTATTAACAACACTAAAGATGATGATAATAATAAGTATCCTTACCTTTTCTGAACTCAATAGCACTGGGCTTGGCCAGAAAAGAGATAGCGCACTCACTTAATTTCATTCTTTTTAAAGTTAATATTAATTCACAGTATAGGTTTGTAGGGTAATTGGTCAGGCTTTTGCACCACTGGCCTCTGTGGCTATCACCTGTGGCCTTGACACTGTTAACGTAAAAGGTGCATGGGGGTGGGGCACGCATGCCTGATTATGGACACCTGAGCACAGGTGTGTTCATGTGCAAGTACGCATACCTGTGCCTAGGAGGTCAGGGATATAAGAGCAGTGTTACTCAGGGACTGCGACAGCAGCGCAGCTACGAGAAGACAAGCGACTGCTCCAAGAGGAAGAGACCATGAGACAGTGCCAGAGCAAGCCCAGAGGAAAGAGGGTATAGAGATCCGAGGAGGGGGCCCACATCGCTGTCTCCCTGATGGCTTGTTCTAATAAAAAAAAAATCTGTGGGGATGATGCCAAGGGCTGTAGGTTCTCTTTTAAGCTGCACGAACCAACGGTGAACCTACCCAGCCTAGGTTGTTTGCACAACAAGGTTTCAGGTCATCCACTGAACGGATCACGTCACGCCCACCACCAAATGCCAAGTCAACATCCACCACCAACCAATCAGCCCCCTGTTCCAACCTGCCCACCTTCCCCAGAGCAAGACTTTTTATGTGAAAGCTCCCAAACATCCTGAACTTTTCCCCAAGTACTTTATCCTGGGTCCTGAAAAGTCAGAGAATTATGCTTCATAAACTGTAAAAGCCAATTCCTAGCATAGTGAAAGTAACAGTCATATCTTCTTCTCAATTTACAGGTATATATTTTATTTGATGATGACAACTATATTTCCCCTTTGCCTTTGATTTTGGTGAGCTATATTTAATTTTATGCTATACTTGGAAGATATATCAACAGAATAAGGATGCCAGATGGTCAGTGTTTGCCTTATTTTGCTTTATTTATATATAAAAGAACAATTCAGAGATTTGACATCTATAATAGAAATTTAAACTAAAACCACTTGAAATATACCAGACTTACTTTAAATATATGGGCACTTGTGTCTAGATAAGCATTTTCTGAAAGAAGTCATGCTTATATCTGCTACCTAAGGATCTCTCAGCGATAGCTGTTGAAATCACTGATGTAATGATTTCATGCAAATATAACTAGGACTCCAAATTCTGTTTAAAGAATAATTTTACATTTGTCATCAATAATGTTATTCAAATATTTTGTTTGTACATTTTGCAGAGTTGTAAAATATGCAACAGGCTTTAGATCTGTTGTATAATCTTTTAATTTTTATGTTTTAATTTTTCTAATTTAGATGAGAAGTATCTCTTTTACTATTTGAATACTTAGGACAAGATTAATTAGGAATAAGTAAAACCAAGGACTTCCCTAAAGACAACAAGCTTGGCAAGGACCTTTCGAGACATTCGTCTATGAAACTTCATGAATAAATCTAAATTATTTACTATTTGAAATTGTATATACCAAGTTGTTCACATGAGTAGGCTCAGTGATTACATAACATAGTTTTAAATCATTATTAAAATTAGTATTTAGGGGGCCTCCCTAGTGGCACAACGTGTTAAGTCACAGCACTGTGAAGCTAACCAGAGCCACTGCAGCATGAGTTCGATACCCAGCCAGGGAGCCTCCCACAAGGCACAGCAGACCTCTCCTGCCTCTCCCGCTGCTCCCCTCAGCAGTGTATTCCAGTCAATCTGCCTGTTCTGCTTCCCACTCTGTCTCTGGTGAATCCTCTCACCACTCCCCACCCACCTCTGGCCTACACGCCAGCTTGTATGTATAAATAAATCTTTTAAAAATTCGTATTTAGAATTAAATCAATTTTACCTACTTGGGTGAACACAGCACAATCTATAGAGATTGCTCAATTCTAAATATAAATGATTCTATGAACATGACTATTTTAGATACCACATATAGATGAGATCTTGTGGTATTTGTCTTCCTGTGTCTGGCTTATGTTGCTCAGCATAAATTCTTCCATTTTAACCCATGTTTTCACAAATGCCAAGACTTCCTTCTCCTTAAAAGCTGAAAAATATTCCTGAGTGTATGTGTGTATGTACATATCTCACATTTTCTTATCCATTAATCGACATTTAGGTTGTTTCCATATCTTGACTATTGTGGAAAATGCTAACATGAATATAAGAGCACAGGTACCTCTTCAAGATAGTGATTTCATTTCCTTTAGGCAAATACTCAGACGTAGAGTTACTGGATCAAGATAATTCTATTATTAATCTGTTGAGCAATTTCCATATTGTTAACCACAGTGATCATACCAATTTATTTTTATTTTTTTAAGATTTATTTATTTATACATACAAGCTGGGGTACAGGCCAGAGGCGTGGGGCAGCGAGAGGGTTCACCCGAGACAGAGTGGGGAGCAGAACAGGCAGATCAGAAATACACTGCTGAGGGGAGCAGCAGGCGAGGCAGGAGAGGTCTGCCATACCATGTGGGATTCTCCCCGGCTGGGCGTCGAACTGGCATCGCGCACTGCCGACAGCTTCACAGCACAGCGCTCAACTGCTGTGCCACCAGGGAGGCCCGATCACACCAATTTATATCCCCACTAATCGTGCACAAGGGTTCTTTTTTTTTTTTTCACCTACTTGCCAATACTTACCTACTGTTTATTTAATAATAGCCTAACAGGTGTGAGGTGATAACTCATTGTGGCTTTGATTTGAATTTCATGATGACTACTGAAGTTGAGAACAACTTCTTATACCTGTTGGCCATTTGGATGTCTTCTTTGAAGAAATATCTATTCAGATCCTTTGCCCATTTTTAAATTGGGATATTTGGGATTTTGTATTGAGTTGTATGAGTTTCTTATATATTTTGCATGTTAACTCCTTATCAGATACATGATTTGAAAGTATTTTTTCACATTGGGTAAGCTTTCTCTTCACTCTGTTGACTTTTTCCATTTCTGTGCAGAAGTTTTTTAGTTTAATGCAATCCCACTTGTCTATTTTCCTTTTGTTGCCTGTGCTTTTGGTGCTATATCCAAAAAATAATTGCCAAGTGAAATATCAAGAAGTTTTCTCCTATGTTTTCTTCTTGTAGTTTTACAGTTTCAGGTACTGTATTTAAGCCTTTACTCCATTTTGAGTTGACTTTTGTATGTGAATATCAAATTTTTCCAACAGCATTTGTTGAAGAAACTCTCTTTTCCCTATTTTAAGTTCATTGCAGCCTTATCAAAGATCAGTTGATCATAAATGTGTGGAATTATTTCTGGGCTCTATATTGTTTCAGTGGTCTATGTGTCTGCCTTTATGTTTGTACCATACTGTTTTGATTACCATAGCATTGTAATACATTTTAAAATCAGGACGTGTGAAGCCTCCAGCTTTGTTCTTTTTCCTCCTGATTGTTTAGTCTATTTGTGTTCTTTTGTGTTTCCATATAATTTTAGGTTTTTTTCTTATTTCTGTAAAGAATGTTATGGGCATTTCGATAGGGTTTGCATTGAATGTGTTGATCTATTTCAGTAGCATGGAAATGGGGGAGTAATGAAAACATTAAGGTGATGACAGACCAGTGTCTGGTGAGCACCTGCCTCCTGGTTTGTAAATGGCATTTTCTTGTATCCTACATGCAGATAGCAGAGAGAGCAAGAGTGAACCCTCATATCTCTTCTTATTCCCATTCATGAGAGCTCCACTCTCAGAATCTAATTTCCTCCCAAGTCCACACTCAAATAACAGCACATAGGGGGTTAGAATTTCAACAACAATGTCTCAGTCAATTTTCCCATAGTTCTCCTTTTGGGTATGTAAATAAAAACCCCTCTGTGCAGACAAAAAAACCTCCATTCCTGCTGAAGAAATGCTTTCCTGAGCACATTTGTCTTTTTATGTGTACCTCTTTCAGAATCAGATAGTAAATAACACCCTGAGTGCTTTTATAAGACCTTCTCTTTTGCAGTTACCTGGGGAAACCCAAATTCTGCTAATAAGCAGCTAACACCCACTCAGATAGGCAACTAGGTCAAAATGTTAATTACTGTCCAATAGCCACCTTTTTTTCTCTCTCTTCATTTGCTCTTTCACCTCTTCAGATACTTTAATTGAGTCTGAATTTTCCTTACTGCTAGACTACTGTGGTGTTAAAAATAAGTTAGCCCTTTGCCTGTCTCCTGGGCACCTATGATCTCAGGCGTCATTGGCTTCTCTCCCTTTCCAAGTTAATTATATTCAGTGTGAGCTTGAATTTTCAAATCCATCTGTTTTCCCCATCTTTGTAGACAGTTTATTTATATCTACTCTTTTAAGTCGAAGAGATATAAGACAGTTTCCTCATACTTTAAACATTTTTTCAATGCAATAGCTATACCTTTTAGAATAAAATTATTAAGAATTTATTTCATAGCTGCTCTGTGCCTAAGCACTGATGAATAACCATCCAATGCATCTAGGATATGTCTCTGTTACTGACTCCTCTAAGCACCTACCGATCACCATTTGTAATTGTGTACTTATTTATATGTTAGCATTTATGATACTAACTGAACTGTAAGCTCTGCAAAGACAGGAAAATGTTTTATTACATATATATATATATATATATAGATATAGATATAGATATATATATATCTGAAACTTAGTATATTGCCTGGAATATTCTAGGTGCTTAATAAATATTTATAGAATAAATGAAGGAAGGCATCAAGATTCATAACAACTACAGAACTTTGGAGGCTCTCAGTCTTTATTATACCAATGGTCATTTCATTAACTTTTACTTTCATGAATGACACTATTTCAGCTGTGAAACAAATTATCCCTAAGTTTACGGTTTAAGACAACAGTTTTTTTATTTTTTTACAATTCTGTGGGTGCACAGGGTGGTTGCTCGGTTGCTTATCCCTGGGTCACTCACTTGGCTGTCGGTGGGAAACAATTAGTTGAGCTCCGTAAGTTCCAAGCTGGGCCGGCAGTTGCATGATGTGGAAAATTTCTCACTTTCCTTTTAACCTTACTTATGGTGTTTTTGATGATGTCTTTCATTTTTTATGTAGTCAGACCCACTGGCCTTTCATTTTGTGGTTTCCTCTGATGCTTTTATGCTTTAAGAACTCCTTTTCCATCTGAGATGATTTTCAGTGTACATGTAACTCAAAATTATTGTAGGGGGTATTTATTACTTTGGTTAATATGTTTAATGTTTATGTTGCACAAAGAGATCAGTACCTCATGAGAATAATTTGAGGACTAACTGATATGGTCTGGCAGTCTCTAAGAATTGAGAATGTGAGACTTTGGAAAGAATAATTTTTCCTTATAAAGAGTCTTTTTTTTTTAGGTTTTATTTTTTTTTTATAAATATATATTTTTATTGTTATTTATGTCTTTTACATTTTGTATTCCCCTTGGGTAGCCCACCACCAATTCACCCGTGATCCATCTTCATGGATTCTTAATCTGAGGTGAAATCTCTGAATCTGTAAAATTCAATATGAACTTTTCTGTATAGGGCCTCAAAGGATCTGTGACTGAAAAATGGTTAAGAATCACTAGGAGTTCTTTAAAGAATTTCGTGTTTCACACTAAGTAGATTTCCCAATCTTTAAATTTTAACAGTTTTTCTTCAAATTCAGACATGGCAAATGTCAGACTGCTTCTGGGGTTATCCTACACAGATACTAACTACTATTAACATCAGACTGTGACTGAAAAAAAATCCTACAGAAGAATGGGGGACAGGGCACAGAACTGAGTGTGTAGCTCTTTTTCTAGTATAAAAAGTGTATCATCCCACAAAAAAAAGTGAAGAATAAGCTGAAGAATAGTGACTAAAGTTTTTAAACTGAAGGATAAATTCTACACAATCTTTTCTGAAGTAGCTATCATCGTGAACTCAAACACTGGGATGCCATCCTCACATGGGTACAGCCCATGAGCATGTCAGTGAAAAGTCAATAAATCATGCATCCTTACATGTCAATCTCTCCATGTAATTTAGACTTACAGTCTCCCAGTTGGATGAGACTTTACAAGTCTATAACCCTTACTATCTTACATCACCATTCTCTCCAAAATGTCTCCAACAACCAGTCACCAAGTCTATGATTAAACATTTCTAGGGATGGGGAACTGTTCGCTTTTTAAGACAATTCATTGCAGAATTTCTCCCTCCAGCCCTATTTCATGAAGATCTACGTTTTCCATTTATCTTACTGAAACAATAGAACCCATGTAATCAGACACACCTGCAGGAAATCTGCTGAAACATCTCTTCACCCTTCTTAAATGCATGAGCTGGGATATAATCAAAACAGCATGGCTCTGCTCTGCACTGATCCTTGCAGAAAGGTTTATGAAACAGTGTGAAATTCTGAAAAAAGAGTGCTCCTTAAAATGAAGGCAGAATTTAAGTTATAAAAACCATGTAGTGAGGTACAAGCTATACTGGTGCTTATACTTTCTAACTTGGGGAAACAGTAGTTAATATCTGTGTAGGTGATCATGAAGATATACTGTCAAGCTATTGTATTTCCACAAAAATAGCCAGTCATTTTGAAAAAGCTAGGCATCTGGGCAGATATTCTCTATTTTAACTTGGGGAAATGTCCCAAAGCCCATACAAGTTCTTGTGTACACCAGATTGCAACTGGAAAAAAAAAAGAGAGACACTGTCATTGAGATTCCTATAGAACAATGGGAGAGAACTGAGTATGCAGTAATTTTCTAGTACTGATATGCAAAAACACATGTGAAATGTCTTACGCATTTTTAAATACTTATTTTTTTATGTAATTGCTACTGTTTGTCCAAAAATAATTGTGTGTGTGTGTAAGAGAGAGAGAGATATGGGAATTGGCATGTTAATTTCTGTATCATTCACAGAAATAGAGGAACATTCAGTCTGAAACCTCATGGGAAGGCAGCACTCAATTAGGCTGAACTCAAAGGCAATTTGTTATAGACTCTCACCACCACCTCCAGGTCCCAAAAGAAAAGAACTTGCTCTAGTTTAATACTTCTTCTGAGTCCGGTGCTCTGCTTTAAATTCTTTCTATAAAGGGTTCTGGCATATAATTTTTTTAAATGATTATCTGTTTGTTTATACTAATAGTGCTTTTCAAGTTACAGAGCATAACCAGAGAGCCATCAAACCAATTGTGTAACTCTTGACTAGCTATTTTTCCTTTTCCCCCTTAATTCATAGAGCACAGTTGTACATATATATATACATGCTTGTGTGTGCAATATGTGTGTATGCATGCTCTATGGTATGATATAAAATGTCTTATTCTAGCTCCAAGTCAAATTCATTTGAAAGACATAATAGGTAGGTAGATAGATAGATGGTAGTCTCATTTCTTTAAGAAAAGATTTTGTTCCTATCACCAAAACCTGGACATGATCATATTTTCCTTAACAGTTTTTTCTGTGATATGCTATATTTTTAATGACTTCATTAATTTTCAAAACTCTCCTGTGTTTTGAATTTACATTAAGAATGAATTTATATTAAATGGTGCTGTCAACTTCACCTCAAGGGCATGGATTTCTACAGATAGTAACTTCCAATTTTTATTTGCCTACCCAAAGATTTTTCAAGAACATCAGATAAGATTTCAGAGTTTAACTAAAAATGAAATGTCAAAGGTAATTTATTTCTGATAAGAATTTAGAACAGGTCAAAGAATACACTTAAAAAACATAAAATAGTCTAAAAGACATGCCTTCTCAACTTTCTCTTCTGTACAGACAACTCTCAGTTATCTATAAGTAGACTATCTGTGATGTGAATTATTCACACAGAGTTTTCATAGAAAAAACCAAGGAATGCACATATATTCTCCATCACCATGCTTCTCTTGCCTCTTTGGCTTAGCCATAACATGCCTAAAACACAACCTGAAATCCGAACTCCTCCACAACTCATTGCACAATTAAGCCTCTGATACTGGCCAACCCCACTTCCCACACTACTCCTACCTGTTTACCCTATCAAATAAATTTTTATTTCTTTAAGAAAAGTTTTTGCTCCTAGAAAATAGTCAAATCCTACACTGTCCCCCCATTTATCTATTTTATTTGCTTACATCATCACACTTTCACCAATAAATTTCAGTTAACACCACCATGCATTTGACTGTGGAATCTCATCATATGTTGTAAGCTTCATTGAATAACTATGAGCCTTTCCAAGTACAATAAATCTATCTTGTGTATTGGTCTAAATGTAGTTGGAATTCTCTCAGATCATACAGACACTCTGACAATTCTTAAAAGACTTATGGGGCTGGGGGTGCTGTGATTAGTTAACTATATAGTAGATAATATAGTGGTATGCTTAAGGAACAGAGTTAAACTCACCTAGGTGTTTTTTTTCTGTTATTCCCTCAATTCCAGTAAATTCTCAAAACTATATCCAACTCTACTGACAGAACCAAAAAGAGCCTTTTAATTGGAGTCAAGAGAATGTGATAGCTCCTATTTTCTATATTGATAACAAAAAGTCCCAATGTAAAGCAGATCTAGGTGTTCATTGATGGGCACTGAAATCACCCAATCAAACTGTGGAGGCAGAAAAAAGTAGGGGAAAGACACAAACTTTATGGGGAACACCTACTGGGGAAAGAAGCCTTGATAACAGATAATAGATAAGAAAAGGTGTCAATGACCCACGTTTCAAGCCAAACGGATAAATCTTTAGAAAAATGGTAAGTTCTGGTGGCTGTCTTGTCACATAAAGCAATTTGTTCCCAAACCAGTTTTTAGTAATTCACTGATTACAAGAACAATACCTTTCAAATAACAGACCAGGATAGAGTGAAGACATGTGCTGAAGTAGCCGTTTTTATATAATTAATCACTCAGTTTTATCAAATATCTGCTCGACTAGTGAAGGGAAAAATAAACAAGTAGTTATTTGACTTAACTGATTAGTCAATCCAATGTAAATTGAGCCTTTATTCTATACCACTCTCTCCACTATCTTCCAAAAAAAAAAAAAAAAGGAAGCAAGAATTCAACTTCATAGCACTTGTTTCTGATGTCAGTCTACTAGGTCCAGCTCTACATACCATGAGCAAGGAATGTGGTCTCCATCCCAGCATCTCCATGACCAACATATGGGATAAAACTGAAAATGGAATACTCCAGGAAGGAGGGATTTCCATACTGGTGACAGAAGAGACCAACAGTTAGGACTCCCCGTCAACTCTGAGGTCTCCAAGGATATGCTGGAGTTTAGTCTCTTTTGAACAGAAAGAGCAGATGAATAATACAGACTGAATCATAGACCAATAATTTGACTTTGAATTACACAAATAGAGTAACTCCAAGACTAGATAGACTTCGGCCTGTGGTAGAGCTTGCATTTTGTAATTCCAGGAAATGTGACTGTCCCCTGCCATTAAAATAGAACATACTGATTAAATTATCAAAATAATTACTTCCCGACACGTTTGACATGGGCTACAACATCCTTGATTTAACAGTTTTCTGTAAAGATGTATCATGTCCCAGCTGTCACTAAGTCAACCTCCTTCAGTACTTCTTATCTGCAAGAAACACAGAGCCAGGGTTCTCCAGTTTCTTACCAGTGCATTCTCCACATGCTCCGCGCTGACATCTCACTTATGGAACCCTTGGCAGCACAACTAAATATCTCACCTCTTAACTCCTGGAAGTATTTGCCTCTGGAAACAGCAGCAGTCAAAACATGGAGGGCAATTTCGGCACCAGCAGCAGAAGCGCGTTCCAGCCGCGGAGGCGCAGCGCTAGAGGTGAGCGGCAGCAACAACTGGCTGCTGCTCTCTCGGCGACCGGCCCTTGTGTGTTCTGCGCCTCCATCTTTGAACTGACTCCTTACATTAATCCTTCTTTGCTTGAAATACCTAGTTTCTATTTTCCTGATTGGACCCTGACTAATACAGACAGTATTTGCGCTCATTGCTCATCTTTCTCCATTTGTACCTCACATTATTAAATTATGAAGTAAATGTTTAGTTCAAAGGCACAGGATTTCTATGGCTTTTATATAATCAGGTACAGGTATATTTCATTAACCCTCCCCTTATTATATCACTTCCTAATTCTCCAAGGAAGATTTGGCCTCTGATATATATTACATATATAATAGTATAACGGAAAGAACTTGATAGTCAAATTAATGAATTATTCTTGATGCTGACTTTTCTCTGCTAAAAGAAAGACATGCCAAGTCACTTCAAAAAAAAAAAAAGAGGCTACTTAGGGCACCATTATGTATCAGAAAGATGGCAAAAAGAAGAAAGATGATGGTCTCACCCCTTCCCCACATATACAACAAAATAATGCAGATTAAAACAACAACTCCTAAAGAATCACTGTAGGACCATCATTTTTGCAAGGAAAAAAAGACATGGCAGAGAAGCCTGGAAAAAATGGCAATTTTGTCCCGATGCTTCCAGGGTAGCACAGCCTAAGAGAGGGAGGGAGGCTGAGATACAGTTTTTCTTGGGGGTCAAAGGGCTCCCATCCACAGGGGGACTTTAGAACTTGGACAGTGGTGGATATTTTATTCTATTTCATTTCTTTGTATCTTTAAAAAAAAAATTGTTAAATAGGGCCTCCCTGGTGGCGCAGCGGTTAAGCGCTGCGCTGTGCAGCTGTTGGCAGCTGAGACGCGATTCCACTCTGGCCAGGGAGATTCCCACATGGCACATCAGACCTCTCCTGCCTCGCCCACTGCTCCCCTCAGCAGTGTGTTTCCATCTATCTGCCTGTTCTGCTCCCCACTCTGTCTCTAGTGAACCCTCTTGCCACCCCACGCCTCTGGCCTGTACCCCAGCTTGTATGCATAAATAAATAAATCTTTTAAAAAATTGTTAAATAACATAAATCTTTAAAGAACACAACACATTGTCCTGTTCTTGTTTCACATGGCATGGCCTGGAGCTCTGGCTAAAGAAAGGGGAGGATGTGCATGCTGATTGCCTGGTGCGAAGCAGCTCGTTTCTACTCATGATGATTTGGAATTATTCTTTCTCCAACAGAACAAAGCTTCATTTTTACCAACACACCGAAAAATATTATCCTGATTATATAAGCTAATTCTTAGATACCATAATAAGAAAGTCTTTTTTCTTTTTTATTTTTGTTATTCATGTCTTTTACATTATTGTGTGTTCCCCATAGGTTACCCACCACCTGTTCACCTGTGAAGCCATCACCATAGTCCCCCATGCTCCCCTCTTCCCCCTTCTTGAGCCCTTACCCTCCCTTCCTTCCCTGCTGAATGTCGCATTCTTATTTGGCTCCCCTATATTCCTGTTATAAGTGAAACCATTTGATACTTTTCTCTTTCTTTCTGGCTTATTTCACTGATCATGATCCCTTCTAGATCCATCCATGTTGCTGCGAATTGCATGTGTTTGTCATTTTTGAATGCCGAATAGTATTCCATTGTGTATATGTACCACATCTTCTTAATCCAGTCATCTATTTTTGGGCATCTGGGTTGTTTCCATACCTTAGCTATTGTAAACAGTGCAGCAATAAACATGCGGGTGCATGTATCCTTTTGGATTAGTGTTTTTGTGTCCTTTGGGTAGATTCCCAGAAGTGGTATTGCCGGGTCATATGGAAGCTCCATTTCCAGCAGTTTGAGGAACCGCCATACAGCTTTCCATAGTGGTTGGATCAATTTGCATTCCCACCAGCAGTGTAGGAGAGTTCCTTTTTCTCCACATCCTTGCCAACATTTGTTGTTACCTGTTTTTTTAATGTGCGCCATTCTCACTGGCGTGAGGTGGTATCTCATTGTGGTTTTAATTTGCCATTCCCTGATTATAAGTGATGTTGAACATTTTTTCATATACCTGTTGGCCATTTGCTTTTCTTCTTTGTAGAAGTGTCTTTTTAGCTCTCCTGCCCATTTTTTGACTGGATTGTTGACTTTGTTTTTGTTGAGTTGTGTGAGCTCTTTGTAGATTTTTGTTATCAGTCCTTTATCAGTTGTATTGTGTGCAAAGATCTTCTTCCAGTTAGTAGGGTGTCTGTTTGTTTTGATTATTGTCTCTTTTGCTCTACAGAAGCTTTTTAGTTTGATGTAGTCCCAGCTGTTTATCTTTTCTTTTACTTCCTTTGCTATGAGGGAAGTGCTTTTAAAGATTTTGCTGAGATGTATGTCATGTAGAGTTTTGCCTATATTTTCTTCTATAAACTTTATGGTTTGAGGTCTTATCTCCAGGTCTTTTATCCATTTTGAGTTGGTTTTTGTGCATGGTGTGAGGTAGTGGTCTAGCTTCATTTTTTTGCATGTAGCAGTCCAGTTTTCCCAACACCATTTATTGAACAAGCTAATCTTGTTCTATTGCATATTCTTTGCTCCTTTGTCGAAGATGAATTGTCCATAAATATGTGGATTTATTTCTGGGTTTTCTATTAGATTCCATTGGTCTGTGTGTCTGTTTTTGCTCCAGTACCATGCTGAAACAGTCATTTTTACAAGGAAACTTTACCCAAACAAATTACTTCTTAGTTGTATAACTCTCAAATAACTATCATATTGCCCGTTTTTACCCAAGAAGATTCAATTGATTGGTCTGAAAATTGACTAGAGTCTTTTTTGCTCTTCTGATGATAGGAAAACCACTTAACAAAGAAAGTCCTTTATTTTTACCAGTTCAATATCTTCTAAAGAACCTACAAAGGGAACAGCTGGCAGAAGGAGGCTAGAGTGTTTGAAGATTGATTCTTCTGAATCAGTTTAGAACACTAACTGGGAAGTGGGGCAAAAGCAGACCATGTAAGTGACCATTAAATGAAATATACTATTAAATTATCTGTGAGACACATGTGGACCGTGGATCTATTGAAATAAATCTAAATGTGTTTTAAGTTGAGGATGGAACCTTAAGTTTGGTAAATAAATTAACAAAAAAAGTTTTATCTTATAAAATGACAATACTGGATTTTCCAAACCTTCATTAATATGACTACCAACTAACGCATTGATGCCTGAAAATCAGAGATTATTCTAAGTCTCCAGAACCAATTACTAGCTTTCTTTGAGTTGCCAGATACCTTTGAAAGCACTCACTTGTGGCATAGTGGCCAAATCATGGTCTTGTTCTTTGTAAACACCAGTTAGTTCCCATCAGTTTCATGGTAGTGGGCTATTCTCAAATCCCAAATGACCACTCTGCAAATATGTTCTACTGTCCTAAGAAAATGAAAGAACCAAAGAATTATGGCATTCTAGATCTTCATTAGGTCATAGAAATCTTTTTAAGATATTAAAAGACTTATGCAAAGATTCTTTCACATCAATCCTGTGGGCAGATAGGACATCCTCAACTCAGTTCATCTATCCTCCAGCTCATGGATGAAGACCTTAGAAACACATTGCCACATCTAGGAAACTCAAAGCATGACCAGCTCACAGTCAGTTAATAATACATCCCATCCGTTAACTTTTCCCAGACCTTGAAATCCATTCCAACCTGACAACAAGTTCTCAGTTGTGGTTGACAATCAATCTGAAAGGCATTGCATTTTACTTCTGAATTCATTTTCAAAGAGGAAATATGCCTTCAGCTACCTGCCTATTTTTAAGCGCTATTTTCACAGAGCTTTTATCCAGGTTAATTATCAAACCTAGCAATGCCATTATAAATTAATAAACACCAGTACTGATGGGTAAAATCAAAAAAGCTTGCAACCTTAAGTGAACAAAATTTTACAAAACAATGTTTTAGTAAATGTAGCTTTTTATAACAAACTTTCTAGTTTACAGGTTTTATATCAACAGTTTAGAGAAGTATTTCAAAACCTTAGTTACTGGAAAGTTCTTCCCTTTGACTAGCAAAAGTTTTAAGGAGAAATACAAACTTTATAAAGCTAAGATACAAGTAAATAATGGTTGAACCTAAACTAATTAGCAACAGATATACAAATAATGATTAATATTCTCTTATCTAAGAATAAGTAATAGCTAGCAGCATGCATATCCTCCCACTGTGCCATTTTCCCAAATTTCGTCATTTACAGCCGTTGACCAAAGATAGTAGTTTCTGCTCTAGTATATCTTCTAAACAAAGCTGAGGTAAAGTATACAAAGCTTATGCGTTTGTGTTTCTACAATCTCTCTTATTCCATTTTCATTTTTCTAGGTCATCACCAACCCACAACAGGGACATAGGAAGAGTGCTATAGGAATAATCTCCCTCACTGCACCAAAAAGATTAATCCTCAAGAACTACATCACAGCCTCCTCAGCCCTCCTGTCTTTTCATTTGTCCAAATGCTGCCTTTCCCTCTGCCTGGGTCAGGGAAGTCCACCTTTACTCCCTAGTGGCAACTGTCCCCTCTGACATGTCCTGTCATCTATCGTCCTGACTGCTTACATGGCTTTTGTATGCCACAGTCAATGTTATCATTCATACTCATATTCCCACGGTCTTATTTTATACTTTGATAAGTGTCATAGTGTCCTTTTTGGAGTGGGCAATTAATAATTACTTTCTGATCTGGGCAATGAGTTAGCAAAAAAACATGAGATTTGGTGATCAACTGACAATTACCAAACTGAGTCACAACTCTCCTCTAGAAATGGAAGTCACTGCATCTACCCTGAAAGTTGCTTTAAAGAACAGAAATAAATGCCAAAGTGACAAGTACAATAGCATACACTTAGTGCTCACTCGCGGTAGTGCTGATAATTAACAAAAACACAAGTAACATTATTAATATTCATTTTAAGGACATTATCCTTTAGACGTAAGTAATAATAAAGCAGAACTTGAATTTCTCTAAATTAATTTTCACTATCCAATAATTATGTCATTATAAAACAAAATGTTGATGTTGTACTATGAAATCTATAAAAGGTTTTTTATTTTATTTTACAGACTTATTTTTATTTTATTTTATGATACTATATTTCTTCCAGTTTTTATGAGCTTACTTTATTATCATGCAGGCAAGTGACATGTAACTACAGTTGAAAACTGTTCTACCTTTGATATGCCAAATTATAGTAGGGGCATTTTTAATCTTGGTCTTAACACCTACATGACATTTCAGTAAGGCATAGAGAAAACCATTGATTTTTCATGATGGAATTTTATTTTGCCTTCAAAAGCTGGCACGACCAAGTGATCTATTGCCAATGACCTTTATAAATGAAAAATACGAATTAAACAATTTCTGGACTATTTTGAACTAGAAAAATGACAAATAGGCCTTATGACAACTAAGGCATTTAAAAAGAAGTTGGTCTGTCAGCAGAAGCCTCCATTTTTCTGTCCCAAACATATATTTCCTGTAGGGACAAAATGCATTTTAAAGGCAGCTCCATTCAGGTTCCTAGCATCTCAAATGAGTCCTGTGACTGTGGAAATCTTAGTAACCCACTGGCTGACATGCAGAATCTCACTATAGCTGTAATCACTCTCCTTGACTGCCTTCAAGCCACTCACAGCACCCGCTTCTCACTCGGATTGTCCTCCCCGATTTCACTGGCATCTCATAACTCTCATCCCCATGAGCCCATCTCTCAGCCTCCTTTCTTCCCCAGTCTGGTAGATCTGTGCTTTGTTATAGAGCACTGGACTTTACATTGTATTTCACAGTGCCCCAAGATTTCCCAACAGTAAAAACAATCTGGGTAGTAAATAAATAGTGTATGTATTATGGAGGGAGGAAGGAGGGAGGGAAAGATTCCTTCCCAGGACCTTCTCCTAAAGATTCTGGTTTAGAAGTTCTGGGATTAGTTCAAAGATTCCTGCTTTCAACTCAGGCAATACTTATGAACACATGACTGATTTGATAGAATCATCTTAATTTGGAAATCCCAAACTCCCAGACTGCGGGCTATAGCCTACAAGGTATTTTTCAAAACTGTGAATTGAACTCATCACTTCCCTGAAAGTCCATCCTTTACTAGTATCATTCCTTGGGGCCTCACCCTTGTAAGCCATCTGAAGGCATCTGAATTTATGGTTTACAATTTCTGCTTTAGTTACAATCTGTATTCATGGTTCCTCTTTTGCATAAAATTTTCATTTATTAAGAAAAAGTAAAATGAATGAAATAGACTCTTCTGTTTTTGCAATATATTCAGCATTCAAGTTTTTTTTTAATTTTTTTTTTTTGCCAGGTTTTATTTTGTTTTTAAGAATGACCTCTCTGCGCATCCTCTGACAGACTATATGAGCCTTTGGGAAACACAAAAGGCAGGCTGACAGCTACAGGAGTTTGATAACATTGTGCCCCAAGGCTGGAGTGAGCTGAGTTTTAGCTCCACAATATTAAGTATCTCAGGCTTTAACGATCAGGTATTGTTATCTGAAAGCAAAAGAAGATAGCATGTCATGTATAGGCGGACACCGTTAGTGTCCTGCGGAGCCGGGAGGCAATGTTCCCTCTGTGACCATTTGGAGTATTTACTCTAAGAAAAAAGTGTTATCCACTGTTCTCTACTCTAGTGGAGAGACTGGGTAATCCATTTACCCTGAATAAAGCTCAGAGGATTGACCCCAGTATAACACACAGTTGAAGAGACTGTCAGGTTTACTTTTTTCTCACTTTAACAATGGTATCTTCTAGGGTTCAAATAAAATAGCAAAAAGAAGAAAAAAAAAGGAGAAGAGAAAATGTGCTCCCAATGGGACATATTTACAGACAGGCACTAAGAATATACAGAAAGAGATTCTCTTTCTTATATCCTCTTTCAGAGGAAATGAGAGATTTGACTCAATCAAGGAAAAGTTGTCAGCTGAGGTAAGTGGTTTCTAACAAGGGTTATAATGTCTCCTTTCCCAGAACTCCCTGAGAGAAATGCCAAGAGTTCTGGGTCCTAGATGTTTCAGACTCTCCTCTACCCAAAAGCAGCAGAAGAATGGAGTCACTGTAGGATATTTAAAAATTAACATGACACAGCCCTGTTCTCCAGCTATAACAGATAAATAATAAGCAGCTCTCCTCAGAGGTCACTACAGCAGACCCAGGGCTGGGCTATATCAGGAGCAGATTAGGTCCATACCTAGGACAACGATAAAGAAGGGCCACCAATAAAATAAAATTTTAAATCATCATCTTTGATATATTTTATCCAGTTTTAGTCTTTAGCCTCAAAAAATCTGGAAAAATGTTCTTTTGATTTCAGCATATACTCAATACATAAATCTTGCATCATGGTAAAATTTTAAAAATATATATACATTTTTTTAATTAAAAGGACAAGTTTCCCATGGCCAAAGTTGGAACAACTTGAACAACAATAAAAGAGTATTGGATTATATCCCAAATTATGAAATAGAAATAATTTGCATTTATTTATAAGTCCATATAAAATATAAATGAATAATTTAATAAATTAATAAATGAGGGAAAAGGGACAAATCTACCATCCAAAAAATTCCAAATAAATTATGTGTTCCTTTACTCTGAAGGAGCGGGGGGACATAACTCCTTATCGTGGGCTCTGTGTGGTAACTTCCAGCCCAAAATGCAGCATCTTGCCAGCTCACCCTTCAGGAGACACCCAGAGTCCAATGTTGGATTGAAGGGCTTATTCCCCTGGGCTTAGAATCCTGGCAGTTAAATGTCCTCAGTCAATAGCTCTCTGTGGAATTGTCTATGCAATCATCAATACTAACTTAATAATAGACCAGTTAGAGAATGTGCCAATGTTCTATGTGATGGGTCTGTCTGAGAGTTGATATTTCAGTCCAAGTGCGTGTGATTTGTTGAATAGAAGTTGGTGCCCAAAAGCTGCATTGGAACACGTATTTCCCAGTTGTTTGCTGGGAAAGTCATACAACAGGAATCTGGGCTCTTGTTTTAAGCTGTTTAGCTGAAAATGATTCATTTATGGACTATCTTACTTATGTTTTTATAAAAGAACCATTTCTATTTCTAATCCAGATTATTTCTGCACCTGCCAAAGACCAAATATCCCTAAAAATTCTCCCCAGTTTTCAAGATAAACACTGTACTGATGGTAACACAAATACAAATACAAAATACAAATATTTTGATAATACAAAAATTTTGGCTTCTATGACATTGAGATGTCACTGTATGAGATCAGACAAAAAGTAATCAGAAGTTATAGGTATTAGATTTATAGATTTACACTTAAATAATTCATCATGATTTAACCTGAGACTCATAACCACATATTAAGTACCCACTCTGAGTCAGGGAGGATCTAGGCATTTTATATTCATGCATGCATTCATTTAAACAGTTATTACTTCTTAATCCTCATAAGAACACTTTCAGATAGTTTTTCTTTGTTCATTCATTTATACTCTTGGTAAATATCTATTGACCACCTACTCTGTGTAAGGCTTTGCAGTAGGAGTGGGATGCAAAAGGTGAACAAAACATATGCAGTCCTTGTATGTGTGGACTTTACGGCTTAGGGAAAGTGACCAATGTTATTAAATATGACATAATTAAATGTACTGCTGAGATAAAGTGATTATCGTATTTATTGCTGCAAGAGGAAAAAACAAAGGGTCTGAGAGATTAAGTAATGTTCTGGCATCCTGCCTTATTTAACACATGACCCGGCTCACAATGTGATGGTGACAGCTGGGCCACCCAGCCGCAGCCTGCTGTGCCCTCTGTGGGCGGACACCGACTGCAGTTGCTCAGCTCACACTGGGACCCAAGTAGCTAGTTTATCAGTCTTACTTCTGAAACATGATTATGTTGGAGGGAGTGTTCTATCTCTCATGCCAAGAAATCTGGTCCTGAACTCCAACCCCAAGTGTGCCTGGCTGGTCAGACTGGTAAGCAACCCATGTGAAGTTGGGGAGCTCCAGTGATGCCCCAAGATGCCCAGCTGCTGCCCTGCTCCCTGCCTGACCCCGGAGATGATATGGGGAATTGAGGGGGCCCAGCCATTGCACACTTGTCCACCATTGCACTGTGGATGACTGGCAACATGCTGGTGGGTGACCCTGGTGGGCTCATGAAGCCTGTTGCAGGCTGATTCCTGGCGTACCAGGCAGCGGCCAACGTAACAGTGGGGCTGTTCAACATCCCCTTTGCCGTAACCATCATCCTGGGCTTCTGCAGTGATTTCCATAGTTGCCCATTCCTTGCCTGACTCATGTTGGTGCTCACACAAAGACCCATCTTCACCCTTTGGCAGTGGTGGTGCACAGGTACTGAGCCATCTGCGGCCTGCTGATATGTAAGAGTTCGTCACTGGAACCTGATCAATGAAGAGTCATTGTCCTTTGGTCCTTGCCCTTGACATGGGACTGACTCCTTCCCTTCCCTCCCTCCTTCTCTCATTCTTTTCTTTTCTCCTTCTTCAACCTCTTTCTGGGGGTTGGCATAGAAAAGAAAGCAACACCCTAAACTGCACTGAACCTTCAGATGGAACCATAAATGAAAGCTTCTGCCTTCTGAAATTTTTTTTTTTTGAGCATGTGGTCCCCACAAACTCCATGGTATGTTTCCATTTCATTGGGTTTGTCCTACCCCCACTTCTCATTATGCTGGTGATCTAAATCAAGATCTTCATGGTGACCCGCAGGCAGCTTCAGTGCACTGAGGTCATCCACCACTTGAGGACCAGCCTCCAGAGGAAGATCCATGCCAGCAAGTCTCTGGCCATGATTACTGGGATTTTTGCTCTGTGCTGGTTCCCAGTTCATGCCATCAACTGTGTCACTCATATTAAGCTAGCTTGGGCTGATGATAAACCCAACCGGACAATACATATGGCCATTTTCCTGTGACATGTGAACTCAGCGTCAACTCCATATCTATGTCTACCAGAAGAGAGACTCACTACACGTTTCACGAAAGCATCTCCTGGTATGTCCTCTGTCAGACAGATGTCCTCAAGAGTGGGAATGGGCAGGCAGGCACACAGTCTGCTTTTGATGTGGGCCCATGGCTGCGGACTTTTCAAGAAGGCACAAATTCACAATAAACAAAAGGAGAGACCATAACTGACTGATTTTCACTGTAAAAGACAGTTACATACCTCACAAGCACACAAACTGCCCCATTTGAGCACTCAAAGCAGTTACCACTCAGGGTTGACACTACAGGAGTCTATATCTATACTAACTTACTCATCTTTGTAGCCCCACCTAAGAGTACTCATCTAAACAAATCTCTGTTTCTAGAAAGAAAGACAAAAAAGAGAGAAGAAGAAGGAAGGAAGGAAAGGTGAGAGGGAAAAAGGAGGAAAATAAGAAGGGAAGGAGGGAGAGGAGGGAAGGAGGAAATATATGCTAAATATGCCAATACACAATTATATTGGCAATTATAGTCAAACAATTATAGTCAAACAAAAAAATACAATATAAAACAGAGAGGGTAATTTTCACTCAAAAATCAAATATCAGTATTTTTATTCTGAAACAAAATTATAACCCTAATTAAAATATAATCAATATGTTATAAGTACTAACTCTGCATAAGCATAAACACCTCCATCATACATCAACATCATTGACACTAATGTGCATGGAAAATGTAATAACCAGATTGACTTTGTAAATGTTCCTAAGTTCCTCAAAAGTAAAAACCTCTCCCATTTTCAATTTTGTCAGGCAAGTTACATATCTTATTTAATTAGAATTTTTTTGGACTAGAAACTTTTCCTATAGAAAGTTGTCTAGTTTGGCCATGACCCTAAACAAATACATGGTCAGGGCTGAATTATTCATTGTGTGGAACATGAGTGCTTTCTGGGCACCTGTTATAAAGCACCTGGCAAATAGAGTCAGGCAAATCATGACTTCCAGGAGAATGGAGATGTGTAGCGCATATTTTTAGATCATTGCAATATAGAGAATGCTACACTTGTTCCCAATATATAAAAATATTAAAAATTGCAGTGAATTCCACAAAGAACGGGGAAAAAAAACATGAGCACTTCCTTTGGCTCAGGTTCCTAATTTGTGTCAACATTTTGCAATATAAAAACTTGGGAAGAACTAAAGACTTCCTTAGGGTTACCTTAAAAATTTTATTAATGAAGATTTTAAGCTACTAGCAGGAGTTTCTATCACTTTCTGGTTTTACAGAATTTCTTAGATAGTTGTTATCTGGAAAAGAATGGTTTAATCACAGTCATTGAATTCTTTTAACTCATATCCATTTGAAGCAACAGGTTATATATCCATATCAAGCTGTGAAGACTCTGCCATCTGTTCTAATCACCAATGGAAGAATAAAAAATGCAATTACAAGACTGTTACCTTAACAAACAGTTCAAAAAAATAGAAAAACAGAATCTTAGTTTATCAAATTTTCTTCCAACAAAATATGATTTGAAATAACATACCAACTTTGTAACTTTTCATAATTTCCTCACTTCTTTTTAATCTATATTTATGAATTGGATTTTAGTAAGCAGCAGAAAAATAAGGCTTCAGAATATTAAAAAAAATCAAAATGAACAACTATTACAGAAAAAAAATCCCACTAGGTACTACAGTCTCTTCCTTGTTTTGTTTTGTTTTTAAACTGTTTATTGAAGTAACACTATATATGTTTTAGGGGTATAGCTGACACCTCGGCAAATGTACGTCATCACACCACACCCACCACCAAAGCACCAATGTTCTGCCATTGAGTGCCCTTCTCCCTACCCCCACTCCTACTCAGCCCCTTCTGAGAAATACCAAGAGTTTGCCACACATGACTTTTGCCCATTCCATCATTTCTGATTTTTTCCAGAGTAGCTCTCCTGTACTTTGATGACAGCTATACTGAGTACATTCTTATCTTGACTGCTAAGAATCACTTTTGAAAGAAGTCTCTCATTCTCTTGGTCCATACTCTTGAAAAAGTCTATTTTGAGACACCCTACTGACTGGGAGAAAAATTTTGCACATAATACAACTGATAAGGGATTGATCACAAAGATCTGCAAAGAGCTCACATGACCCAACAAAAACAAAGTATACAATCCAGTCAAAAAAATGGGCAGAAGAGCTAAAAAGACACTTCTCCAAGGAGGAAATGCAAATGATCAACAGGTATATGAAAAAATGTTCAACATCACTTGTAATCAGGGAAATACAAATAAAAACCACAATGAGATACCACCTTACACCAGTGAGAATGGCACATATTAACAAAAACTAGTAACAACAAATGTTAGCAAGGGTGTGAAGAAAAAGGAACCCTCCTACACTGCTGGGGGAAATGCAAACTGTTCCAACCACTATGGAAAGCCGTATGGTGGTTCCTCAAATTACTAAAAATGGAGCTTCCATATGACTCAGCAATTCCACTCCTAGGGATCTACCCAAAGGACACAAAAACACTAATTCAAAAGGATACCTGTGATCCTATGTTTACTGCAACATTACGTATTTACAATACGTAAGATATGGAAACAACCCAAATAGTCAAAATAGATGACTGGATCAAGAAGATGTGGTATATATACACAATGGGATATTACTCACAATCAAAAAAAGATAAATTCATGCCATCTGCAGCAATATGGGGTGAGCTGAAAGGGATTGTGCTCAGTGAAATAAGCTAGTAAGAACAAGAAAATATTGGATGGTTTCACTTATAGGAGGAATATAGCAGAACCAAATAACAGATCAGAAAAAAAATAATTATAACAAATTAAAAAATAAAACTAACAAGCAACTATAAATCAGAGACATTCTTCAGGGGAGGGGATCAAAACAGGGGAGGAAAGAGCACAAGGGACTATGGTGATGGTCACAGGTGAATTGCTGATGGGAATTTTATATATAAATAAAAAAATTAAAAATAAATAAATAAATGTTCAAAGGGGGGAAAAAGCCTACTCTGGCATTTGTAAATGGAAAACAGAAGGTGAAAAAAGGCAAAATTAAAACCTGACTATATATATTGCTATGATCTTAAAAAGTGGGATAAAGCCCAGTATTACCTCTTAATTAGGAAAAAAGCTGAGGAATTATATCAGCTTTTTGAAAAAAGGGAAATGTGTGATATCCACATACTTAATTAATCCTCATAATAAGTCTTCTAAAAAGGTATTATTCTCATTTTACAGGAAACAGGGGTTCAGAGATATTTAATAAATTCTTTCATGTCTCAAAACTGAAGTATAAGCCTAGGTCCCTCAGTCCCCAAATGATTTGGTATATGACCTGCAAAATTTGGGGCTATCTGTGGCAATGCGATAGCCCTCGGTAGCCAGTTTATACTAGTACTAGTGGTAGTAGTACAATTTCAGTAGCACTCCTTGTACTTCTCTAGAAGAATTAAATCCTTCTCCACAGGCCTTTGCACATTCTTTTCATAATTTATCTGGCTAGTTCCTACCAGCCCTTTATGACTCAGCTTAAAGAGCCCTTCCTCTAGCAAGGCTTTCCCACATTTCCAAAAATGTGCTCCATAGACTCCCAGTTACCCTTGTTGCTATTTTTGATAATTGCTGCCTTTGTATTCTTCACTGTGCTCTAGACTCCTTGGTTGTAACATCACATAATCCTAGAGAAGCTCCAACTCAGGTCTCAATTTTTAGATAAAGTCTAGAAATCTCCTAATTCTGGCTTATGCAAACCTCTGAAATAGCATTACTATATCCCCCACTTTACAGTTGAGCCACTGTAATGGTTATGAAAGACACTCTCAAGCTCAAATGTAAAAATTATTATTTAATACATATCTCTTAATTTTCTGACAATGTAGGATACTCTTAACCCTTCCATATATATTCAAATCTCTGCTGAGCACTTTTTCACATCTTATAATACAGTTGTCACTTTCTTTTTTTTTCTGCTAAGAATTGCCTAGAAAATAGATCAACCAGAATGTAGGTGTGAAAACATATCAGAAAAGTGAGATTTATTTATTTAATATATATTTTTATTGTTATTTATGTCTTTTACATTTTGTATTCCCCTTGGGTAGCCCACCACCAATTCACCCGTGATCCATCTCCATGGTCCCTTGTGTTCTTTTCTATTCCATTTTGTGCGCTAGAAAAGTGAGATTTAACATTAAAATCAAGCACTGAATTTTTTTCTTCTCCATACTGAGCGTGTGTGCCCATGTGATTGTGCATGTGTGCACACACGTGTGCCTGTATGTGGGATGCATGTGAGCTCCCCTGAATGCATGGGCTTCCATAGGTGTAGGTTCTTATTCTGAGGGGAGATGTGAGGAAAAATAACAGGTTTTGCAACTTTTTTAAAAAAATTCCCAGGATAAGAAGTTTGTTTGGATTTGCACAGCAAGAAAGGCTATGGGAACTATCATAAAATGTTCACAAGGCACACAATGAGAGTTTGTTACAGATTGTCTTTTTGTTGCCTATACTTTCCAAATTTTCCACCATATTATAGTAAAGCAAACATTTTAAAACTCTCTTTTTTGAGGGCCTCCCTGTTGGCACAGCGGGTGAGCGCTGAGCTGTAGAGCTGTGATGAGAGTTCGAGAGTTCCACCCCCAGCCCGGGGGATTCCCACATAGCACTGCAGACCTCTCCTGCCTCGCCCGCTGCTCCCCTCAGCAGTGTGTTTCTGTCGATCTGCCTGTTCTGCTCCCCACTCTGTCTCTGGTGAACCCTCTCACCAAGCCACGCCTCTGGTCTGTACCCCAGCTTTTATGCATAAATAAATAAATCTTTAAAAAAAATAAAATAAAATTCTCTTTTTGAGAAATTACAGAATAAAAGCATCGCTGAAGTTTTCAAATGCTGATTTAGGTTAAGTGTGAGGACAGCACAGGTAAAGCAACGTCAGTTAAGGGCTGTGCCAGCTTTTGGGGATTCTTGTGTAAAGCAGGATATAGGGCTGTAATCAGACCACATCATAGCACAGATGCTGCCAATGCATCATGCTGCTGCTGTGGAGATTCTGGAGACCAGAAGTCTGTTTTACAAATCTTAGTACATTTCAAAATTGTGATTTTAAATTTCAGCTAATGACACATTGTGGTCATAAAATCAAGTAAGACGATCAGGACCATTATTTTTAAAATAATAAAAATAATAAATAGGGGGCCTCCCTGGTGGCACAACAGGTTAAGGTGCAGCACTATGAAGCTATCCAAAGCCACTGCAGTACGAGTTCAATACCCGGCCAGCCGGGGAGCATCCCACAAGGCGCAACAGACCTCTCATGCCTCACCCGCTGCTCCCCTCAGCAGTGTACTTCAGTCGATCTGCCTGTTCTGCTCCCCACTCTGTCTCTGGTGAATCCTCTCACCCCCCACACTTCTGGCCTACACCCCAAATTGTATGCATAAATAAATAAATCTTTTTTAAAAATCATAAATAGTAGAACATAGTCCTTTCAGCAAAAGTATCATTTCATGTAAATGTACGTATATTGTGTATATATGTGTAAATGTAAATACACATATTCATTTACATGAATTCATTTCATGAAGTGGCATGAAAAATGTGTTCTTTACTATAATTTCCATCTATCTTTTTTTAAAAAAGTTTAGAAAATGCTGTGCTAAAATATTTCCCCCAAGGTCCTCAGCACAGCAAGTGTGAACACACGCGTACCCAACTAACTGCACCTACTTCTGCCTCTTCACATTTTTCTCTGGGAGACATGATATTTATTAAACAAGGCCCTTCACTGCAGCACTCCCAACAGGATGAACTTCTTAAAAGCTGGAAATAAGGAGAATAAAATTGCTCTACATAATGAAAAATATTTTGGAGTTCTATGTTGCAACCCATAGTAGAAGGAGGGAGCTCCAAACAAGATGGACACGGTGGGGGAACTTCCTTTCCCACTACCCTTCAGACCTGTCCTGCAGGGAGCAGGTGGCCCTGCACAGCACCTCAGACCACGGGTGCCCTGTGACTTCTCCTTCTGGGATATGGGGCAGTTTGCACTCTTCTCTCCATGAAAAATGAGAGTGAAAATATGACACCTTTCACAGTTACATGTAGATATGCCCTGGTGTATAATGAGAAATAACAGAATCTTAAAATGCTAACTCCATTTTTTAAATTCTTAACTTATTCAGCCTCAGCACATGAAAGAACATGAACAACAAAGCTCAAATTATTCAGCAACTTCATTTTCACCAGCTGCCACCTTTTTCTTCAAACTTCCCCTATACTTCAACACTGCACATGCTACCAGTTCTAAGCAGCAAAACAGAAATAATTTGTTTCATCTCTTTTTTTATTTCCAGTTTCATCATGTGAAAAATTGGGAGAAAGCTGCAAAATAGTTAAAAGACAGACAGTAAAAATTAGGGAGGAAAGGAGTTAGGGACTTGTTACCTAGAGTAATCAGGAATTTAAAGTCACTTACATGCAGAAAAATACACTTAAAAAAAAAAACCTAGAGGAGTAAGTTTGGATGCCTAAAAGTGATATGCACTGCAGTATGCAGAGACTGTGCTAATTGATGCCACTGATTAAAAGAGAGAGAGAGAGAAACAGAATTTCCAACCCCAAAGTGCACACAGAGTAACTGATGTCATGAACATGAAAGGAAAAAAACTTTATTCAAAATAATTGCCAAGGGTGTTTTCCAGACAATAAACATTATAGGAGAAAAGAGGAGACTTCACAGACAAAGTGGAATCTGATTCAGGCAGTGAAACACGGGTAGTCAAGTGTTCAACTTTTTCAAGAAGCCATCAGACTTCTGGAAACCAGCTACCCCACACAAGGGCACATGGAGTCCCTTCACTATGGTGCATAACTGGTGCATGCCGCTCTGACCCGTGATGGCACTCCATATCAACAATGGTATCGTTGAGAGAAGAAGAAAGGACAAGCCAAAGGAAAGAGCAAGGTTCAGGAGAAGGAGTTGACAGTTACTCTTGAGCTGTTCTGTGAGTGAGGGGGGCATGGGTGTTGGATGAGGGGTGGATAGCAGAAGACAGAATCAAAGGAGAACATCAAAGCTGGGTTCTGAGGCTACAGAGGGGAGCAGCGCTGCTGGCAGCTGGAAGCAATAGTCATCACTGCCTTAGTTTACTCTACAGAACCTGCATTCTCTGGAACTGGGGGCTTTGTGTGCAGTGAAAGGCTATGGAACTTAGATTGCTTAGCAATTGCTCCTCTACCACTCGTTAAATAAAGCCGTAGCTAGCTCTGCATTTACTTAAAATTTGGAGGCTAATCCCAGGGCTTCACGACCTTCTCCCTTTCATTGTTGCTTTCCCCTCCCCATCTCTTGTTTCCTATGTTATCAAGTCATAGGGTTCACTATCCTCTCTCTACTTTTTCTAACTTATCTCTCATTCCTCTTAATGGCAGTTCTGGGGTGCCTTTTCTGACCTATTCCCAGGGAACTGTAGGCTGAAAATTGGAAGCAGAATCATGGAATGAGCAAAGGAATGGACCTCAATAATCATCTGGTCCAAGAATATCAGTCGACAGATGAGGAACCCAAAGCTTTAAGATGTGAAACAACTCTCGATGTCATTTCCATGCACAACTCCCAGCTCAGGGCCCGTGTCCTTGCCTCTCTCTCACCCTCGTGCCTAATTTCAAGAGAAGCATGTTACAGAATTAGGTCCCAAAACCTGAGCCACAAGAGAGGACGAGAAAGTCCAAATCCAGAAGGACAGTTGGGTAATTTCTAAGGTACAAGCTAATTGTGAAAATACAGAGAGTTGGTTTTGACCTTTAGAATGCTCAGGGTTTGTGTCTACACACGGCAAGCGGGGCACGTCAGGCACATTCCTTCGCCTCGTAAAATGTGCACAGCGCGCCATCTGCTGGGTGCCTGGATTTCAGGCCACTTGCCACAATTCAGAATCTGGGGTATGCTATGCTGTAAGCAGCTTATTTCTTATAGTCAAACTCCAAACACAAAAAACAATATCTAGTTTATTATTTATTCCTTTTTTAAAGTTTACATTATTTCCCTATGCTCCCTTAATAAATTATGGTAATATTTCGTTATTAGTTATGTGAATTGAGCTGATTTCCCTTTTCTGATCTAAGCATCTTAAAAAAATGTATTACTACGAAAATTTCCAAGCACACACAAGAGAAGAAAGAATGGTACAATAAACCCCCATATGATTTCTCTCTGATTTAGAAATTTTCATACTTTGCCACATTTGCTTCTCTATCTTCCCCCCTTTTTTTCTCCTTTTTCTTTTTTTCCTGAATTATGGCAAATTCCAAATATATATACTGTCAAACTTCAGTATGAATCCTCCCAATATCATTATTCTAGCCACCAAAATAATTACTAATTCTTCCTGACTATCTAATGCTCAGTCCATAATCAGATTGTTGGGGTTTTCAATTCAGTGTGGTGGCGGTTATTATTATCATCATCACTATTATTTTCGCACTCAAAGTCTTCAACTGTCCTTTTTCCTTTACATTCACTGTCATCTCAAATCTTTCATCTTGGTCACCCATTCAGTTTTCAGGTATGTCCATTCTATTTCTTGCTCTTTCTATTTTATTTTATTTTATTTATCATGCAAGTGTTAATTTTTAGTACTTGATCTGTTCCCTTAGATGAATAATTTCTCTTTTCCTCACAGCTGCTCTTTTATTATCTCATCTTTAAACTCTTATTTCAGTAGATATTTGTTTTCTGTGTGTGTGTGCTTAGAAAGTTCTTCTATAAGCTACACACCCTTAAGGAGCATTTTTTCCTTAGGTTTTCCATTCTTCCGGATAGAGTTTTCATCTGTTTTACATTTTATATTGCAGCGCTTATGTGAAGGAGTTGGGGGAGAGGCAGTACTGCAGTAGATGCAATATTGCATCATTTTGCTTTTGAATGGGAAAGACAGCTTAGATTTAGTGGGTAGATTCCTTTTCATTCCCTTCCATTTTCCTGCTATGTGTGTGTTTTATGCTATAAATATTCAAGAGTTAGATTTCCAAAGGCTGAGAACACGGAGAAGGAAACAACCCCTGGCTCCTGGCAGCCTGATTGCCAACATGCCCCTGCCCTCTCCTCCTCCGACCTTGCCTAACATCTGTGTCCACAATTCAACCATCCTATCTCAGATGTGCCTGGACCTGAAAGGGTTTCCCAAACCTAGGGTGAGGTCAGAACCAGAGATAATTAGCCCTGCAAGCTGCAACCCTCTCACTCCAGAAACAGCTTCAACTCCCCAAGCAGAAAATGCATAAAGAACATAAAACTTAAGTGTTTCCAAGGTAAGAAGACAGACTTATCCCAGACTCTCAGTGGCTCTTTTCCCTAACTCCCACTTCCTTAAAAATCTATTTGTATGTATTTTATCTTTATTTTTCCTTTCGGCAAAATTTTTTAAATGGAAATCTTAAAATACAGCCCAAAATAGAGAAACTAGTATAATGAATTTCATGTACTCATCACTCAACTTCAATTATTACTAACAAAACAGCCACACTTGAACTTCATCTCCTATGCACTCCCCTCTATCCTCACCCCCTACCCTTACACCTAGACTCCCTGTTAATCTCAGGTCTCAGACCATTTTATTTTTTGGTTGGATTTGTACCCATTGTTGGAGGTCCTTGGTGCTTACTGTTTGTGATCCAGGCATTCTTCTCTCTGGCCAGAGGAGCCTCCGTATGTTGAATCCAGAAGTTATCTTCTCTGTTAGGTCATGGAGATGGTCACGGAGAAATTCTATAATCTTGTCCAATTTTAATTTTCATCTCCAGGCTCTCCTTTCTTTTGCCTTTTTTCAAGCTGGGGATCAATAGTGAGTGACTCTAGAATTTTGTTCATCTTTTCCCCTTTCATGGTTGTGAGAAAGATGCGTTGGGGGCTGCATGGAAATTTGCTCACCTCACAAACTTTGGTCTTATCCTTTCATACCAGTCTGTACCTCTTTTTTATTGTTATTATAGGATTATCAGATAAACTGCAGGTTGCTCATACAATATTTAGGGTATAACTATACTAAAATATTAATTTAAATATTATTTTATATTAATACTAAACTATTATTTGCTTAGCTATTGGAGATATTTGCTGACTTTAATCTCCACGTGTTTGCTTGGTGGGAGGGTTGATGTACCTACATATTATTTTAACTTCTGAGTTTGCTGGCAGGAAGATGTTGTGGTCAGGCTTTACACTGCCATCTTAGACTAAAAACTATAACATTTTGTTAAGCATTAAAATTACCCATTCAGTTTGCACATGTGTTTTGTTTCATTTCTTGTTTAATATGCCAAACACACTTAGAAGAAATGTAAGCATGACTTTTGGGCTTATTTTTCTCTTTGCTAGAAATTCAATCAACATTTAGTTATATTTTAAAAGTCTAAATGAATAATGTACCATCTTGTAGCCAGCACACCAGGCATATAGTGGATGCTGTTTTTTAAGGATTTTTTTATGTTTATTATTATATGTTATTATTTGGACAATGGTATCCCAAAATTTTTCACCACCTAAAGTCTCATATGGTCAAGAAGCTCCTTCTCTCAGGAAGACCCAATCTTACCTCTGAAACTTCCCCCAAGAGTGGGGACTTGATTAATAACTAATTATGGAAAGAGAGGTGACAAAGTACTTTGGGGTTGTTTGTCTAAGTTCACAAAGACTTCTAAGACTCAAACAATTCCCTAACATGGAATTGTGCACATTCTTCTTTCCTCTTCTGTGCATCAGGCCTCAGACACAGACCACAGAACCGAGCTTGTCTACACAACATCAAGATGTTTATTAATATAATCAGTGTGCTGATAAAATCTCTCAAAAATGTAAGCGGTCCCATGGCCAAAAACAGCCCAGTTTGTCCCCCCCACATATTCAATAACCACAGCAGACATTCCGCTGCTTCTGCTACCTGTGTCGGGTCACACATGAAACCCAGGTCAGAAGCTGGAACCTCTACAGAAACACCAAAAGTCCTATGACCGTCCTTGTCAGAACAGCAACTACACGAGTTCAGAACCAATTGCCAACTCTCACACTAGCTTAGCAGAAGGCACATGTGGGGACCCTAGCAGCGTAGGATGCAAAGAAACGTGGTTTTTAATTCTATCTTGCTGGGCAGAAAATTCACAAAGTAGACAATTACCAAATGCGTAGTAAATTTAGATGATTTGGGACAGCCAAAAATGGCTGATGGTTAGTCCAGTTGCTCATTTAGTACTCAGTTCCCTTTTTTTCTTCCCTTCAGGACCACCTTATACTCAAGGACACACCTCTCCCCACACCAACCTGGTAACTCAGGGCAGCATCAATGCTCTAGCTCTAAGGATGGCTCTAGGCAGATCTCACTCAACAGTGGTAATACTTTCCCTTTTGTTAACTATTGATTCAAGAGCCCATTATATTCCAAAAAGTCCCTGGTATTCTTTTGGATATTGCTAGTAGTCCCAGACAAACATTTAAAGTGAACTGACCCAATTATGTAAACAAGAAGCAATTTTATTCATTTGGGCGGTAATTATTTTCCTCCATTTCTTGCTGCGTGAACTGGAATGTCTATCACTAACAAACGTACAATGTAAAGGAACATCCTTCTAAGAGTAAAGTCAGAGCAACCTGACTGAATTGCATGTTATATGAGATTTAAAAGGTGCTTAATATTTCACTTTTGTTTTGCTTTAGGGTTTCTGTTACATTAAGGCAAAGCACCTGACCTGCTATAATCCCTCCTACCTGTCTGCCAGGGGGTTACTTTGGGTAACATCTACCTGCTCAAGGGGCAACTGCTGAGAACTCCCCTGGGCCAGGGGCAGTGTGGGAGTGCTGTCTGCAGGCTGTTCAGTTTCAGGAAGCTTGCACACACCCCACTCTGCACCTCACCACTACCCTTCTGGACAGGTCAGACCTGAAGGCCAGCAGAGCAGGGAGCAATGCGTGTCCGGGCCTGCCATCATGGTGCCACCGGCTTGTCTTTCTTTGCTGACTTACTCACGTTCACTGAGCAGAATTTAGAGACAACTTTCTTCGACCCAAACTTACAAAAGCCATCTGGAGAAAAATGGTGAAGTTTCATTGTCATAGGATGATCAACAGCTGCAAAATGTGAGAGAAAGGGGAGATGAATCTTTGCTGACGGTTGGAGCATTTCTGCATCACGCTAGTAGCAAGTTAGAATATGTCAAATCATTCTGATCCGTGCTCAGTTTGCATTTTGTTAAGTAAAACACTATCAGCTATTTCTTAAGGTTTTTATCTCCAGTCTCATTGGGATCATAATTTGGTTCACAGACTGCACCAAGTGATGAATTTTATGTGACACATTCTGGAATGGCGGTTTATGGAAAAATAAAGTATATGACTAAAAGTTCAAAGAAACTATACAAAGTATTACACTATACAAAGTATTTCACCTTTTGGGCAGCCCACTTGTCCCCCCAAGACTAGAGAGCAGATGTTCTCCCTATGAAGAAGCATCCTCCAAGCACTGCCCTGTCCTGCCTATAATTCTGCACAATTACACACAATGGAATACTACTCAGCTATAAGAAAAGATGAACTCTTGTCCTTTTTGACAACCAGGATGGAACTGGAGGGGATAATGCTAAGTGAATTAAGTCAGAAAGAGAAAGACCAGTGGTTTCACTTATACGTGAAATAATGAAAAACAAATGGTCAGACAAAGCCAAGTCAATAACAAAGCCTAGCAATATGACTATAAAATGGAGCTGCACAACAAGTAGGGGGAGAGGGACGATAAAGTGGGGAAGAGGCACAAAGAACTATGGCGGGGACTCTGGGCTCCTGGGGTGTGTTGTGGTGACCTGCCTCTGAGGAGGTGTGAGCCTATGCTCCTGAATGACATATTGTGTTGTAAACCAATGTTGCCTCAATAAAAAAAGAAAGGAAAATGAAAGAATGGGTTCAATAAGCTGGCTAGCTTTAAGATAGACTTGTATAATCAATGACTTTCCTGGGCCTCCCTGGTGGCACAACAGTTAAGCGTTGCGTCTGGAGCTGTAGGCAGCTGCTATGCGAGTTCGACGCCCAGCTGGGAGATTCCCACATGGCGCGGCAGACCTCTCCTGCCTCATCCAATGCTTCCCTCAGCAGTGCATTTCCCTCCATCTGCCTGTTCTGCTCCCCACTCTGTCTCCAACGAACCCTCTCGCTGCCCCTCGCCTCTAGCCTGTACCCCAGCTTTTATGCATAAATAAATCTTTAAAAAAACAAAATAACTTTCCCATACAACAATAACCAATTAGAAAATATTTTAGATTCTAGCTATAATCACAAACAAAAAAACTGAAAATATATTCTAAACTATTCATAGCGGTTACTACTGAGAAGGGAGAAAGGACTGAGAGTGAGGAAAAAGATGAAGAGGAATGTTCCTCTTATTTAAAGTATGACAACCAGAATGCAAAGCAATAAGCTAGTAAGAGCCAAGCAGAAATGACAAACAGTTACAAATGTCACTCCAAGTTGCAATGACTTCCTGGGCAGCCAGATCATTACTGTTGGTTTATATCAAAGAGCTAACAATCCTCTTCAAAAAAACAAACAAAAAAAAGGCATATACTTCTCTGTAAGCAAGCCTATACTGTGTATTTAACTATTTAGATCTTATAATTCTAAAACCTTACAAATGTCTTGTTAAACTTGTTATTTGGATCAGTCCACTCCTGAAACTTGTGGAAATTCTTTTTGACTTCTATGCTTTGATATCCTATACATTCTCTCTTCATGTCATCATGATGACACCATCAACAATCCTTGTGAAATGGGGAATTACCACAAGGAAATATGAGGGCAAATTAAAAACTGAAAATTCCATTCGCATCTTTCATCATTTTAATAACCTTCTATTTCCACCTCCATCCTCACTTGGTAATATTTCTCTGGGTCTGGTTCATACCTCTCCGCCTGCTACAGTTATTTTATGCCCCAGTTTCCTCTTAAGAGTATTTCTTTTGCTCTATCGAAAAAAAATTGACTCAAGTCTGAGCTAAAACCCACACTGCTTTTGATAAGATGAAATCATTTTCTGAAATTGGGTAGAAAATTTTCCTGGCCACCTCTGCTCAGAAATCCAAGAAAAATCATTTGCCATAGAGACTTTTTTCAGAAGCTATTATTTGAAAATTAATGATTTTAGTAGTCTTAACACTATAGAAGGAGATGAGAGGGGAAAGGGGACACAGCGGCTTCTGTGTAATTACAGCATGAACAGTAACTCCAGCCCAGAGAGTGTACCCACAGTCAAAACTGGCATTTCACCTTTGTTGATAATCTAAGTGAACTCATCACCTCTGGAGCTTATTGCCAATTAAAAATTACTGTATAGTAACAAAATATACTGAGTATGTGCAAGTAAGAATACCAAATTAAAGGCCTTGCATTAGCTCTTCTCCTGGTATCTGATATTCACTGATTTTCAGATGCTCATTTATGCCCCCGGGCATTCAGAAATATTTTCTTTCTGTTTATAAATATGTCAAGTATCCCCTTCTGTTCTTTGATCATGTACAGCTGTTAAGTTAGGGCTGGTTTCAGAAAATGGCACTACGGGGTGACAAGCACTGCATTCAGACTTTATCAACCATCTGGAGTGGTGAGCTGCTTTGATGCTCTAAAGTCCTCCTGATTTAATTTCTACAAAGTAGGCAAGTTCCTAGTAAAAAGCTTACAAGCACAGATATCATTGAGAGATGCTCCTACTCTCAGAACTTTTGTGGTTACTGAAGAAAGCCCAGTCTTTGTTGCATCCATATCTGCCAAATGAAAAAGTGGGCCTCCTTTCACCTATTCACCTATTCAACAAGGATGTACAGGAACAGTTTTAATGATTTAATATTAGGTCACAGCTGGTGCTTATAGAATTATTTTCATGCCACCCCATTCTTGATTTCATCAGCTAGGAAATTTCTTTGGGAGGTCCTAGGTGAGCATTCTAGAGATGTCTACAACAAAATGGATGCTACCTATTCACTCAAGAAATTCTGATTCAACCTAACAGGACTAAAACCTATAATGTGGTACTTTTTTATAACTTTTCCATTTTATTCTTTTAATTGTGTTATTTTTCATGAGGTAATGGAGGTTTACAACACTATAAGACTTAGGGGTATTGTTTCTTACTTCTTCAGATGTTTATGTATGGTGTAGTGTGGTATTTTTAATTCAAGTAATGGTACCCTCCCTCCTCCCCCCCATTTTTAAAAGCCTCATTAGAGGAACAAAACAAAAATTATAATTATGCATCAGTCAGTGGTTTCATTCCTTTCCCTTAATAACACAAATGCATCCACAAGAAATTACCTCTTCTCTTAACAATTGAAATTAATTTCATATGTGCAGATATCATTAATTTAAATTAAATGCAATTAAAAATAACTTTATATATGTAATGTTATGGAAGTAAAAATACCAAGTAGTATGCCTTGATTTATCCCATCTTGATATTTCAGTTTTATATTACTTGCAAGATGTTAAAATAAACTCCAAACACTGTGATTAATAGTATTGATTTTACTAACACAATAAATACTGTGTTTTCAATTTCATGTAATAGAAATCCCAACTCAACTGACTTAAATTTTTTTTAAAAATTGACTATCCCCCATGGCAAGTTAGACAACTCCAGAATTGGGTATGCCAAGTGACGTCATTAAGCACCCATGTTCTTTTCATCTTCCTGTTCTGCATCCTTTCTACACCCACAGTGTTTCTGCTGCCTCCCCGCATGAACGCAAAATGGCTGCTACTATTATAGACATCATATCCACACATAGAAATATTTACCAGTGAAAGGTGTAGCCTTATTTTTTATGTTTCTTCCTAAGAATAAGGAAAAGTCCATTCAATCACCTTTGTGTCTTACTGGCCTAAACTAGGTCATATATCCTATCCTAAAGAAGTCACTGGAAAAGGAATGTAGCTACCAAGATCACCTTAGATTGTTCCAGATATACTCTTGGCTTATGTTTGGGAAGTCAGGGGTGTCCTTGAATACAAAATCAAAATCTCCCAGCAATTTAAAAGTTTACACTAAATCGGTAAGGCTATTCAGTGACGGAGTTGCCCAAAATTCTATCTTCTGTTCCTTTCTATTCTCACTTTATTCAGATTCAACACTTTTATGTATGTCCCTACTACCTTTTTACCAATAGCTCTCAAATTTATATCTCCAACCTATAATTATAACTCTAGCTTTAGGTTCAAAATTCAAACTGCCAACTATTACAAACTCTACAAAGGCAACATATATATGCAACTAGTTATCTTTTTTCTATATGTGCTCTGCATCCAATATTCTTTATAATAAATAATAAATTAGCTATGTAATCAATCTGCCAAGCTAGATAATACAATTTCATTCTCAATTTCTTCTTCTTCCTCTCCTTATACATTCATTTGAATTCCAAATAATACTGATTCAACTTCCTAAATGATCTTCAAATAAGGCTTCTTCTGCATAGCCTCCAATTTGTTCTATGTGACTCAAGTTTCTCCCTATACATTCTACTTCTATTGTCACTGGAATGATTTTTCTCAAACCAAGGAGGAAGTCAGTGCCCTCCTTAAGTGTTCTGTGACATCTCGATTGCCTCATTTATTGGGGCACCATTGTTTTCAATCCTGTATATGACTTAAGGGAATAGGGTCACACCTCCACAGATGTATGTCACCACACCATACCCATCACCAAAGCACCATAGTTCTTTACCCTAGAGCTACCCCTTTCTCCCCTCCCCCACACCCCCTTCCTCTCTAGTTGACTCGATTTGCAGTCCTATTTTTAGGGTTTGAAAAACTGGATTTTTTTTCATTACCCTTTAACCTGGTAATTTTACTTCCTGAGACATTTTCTAAGAAGCTATTCAAAGAACATTAAAAATAGTTTGTGCATAAATATGTTCATTAAAATATTTCTACATTATATGAGACCTCCATAACAACCCAAATGAGGCAACAGAGGAAAATTGTTAAGTAGCTCATCAGATCTTCATGTTTTTAACACCAAGTCCTCATGGATTTCCCAAGTCTCCCAGGCAGTCTTTCCAGTCTCCACGTTCCACAGCTCTTTCTCCGTGCTCCTGAGACACACTTCTCACTGTGTACTGTACTTACTTCTATTAGATGTCTCCCCCTAAGCCCGTAGCATCCCAACAGCAGTACATCACGGTCATTGTCAGAGTTCACCACCTACCAACACGCCTGGCACTCAGTAGATGAGCAACTCAAATAAATAAATCTCTTCCTGATACATTTGCCTGAGGCTCACTGAAGTCCTATCTGGTGATCTGCAGAGCAGGCGACCCTTCATCAACCAGAGCACTCGTGGTGTCCTGCTGTCATCTGCTGTCAATTAATTGCATTGATCAGCTCAACAGACAGCAAATTTAATATGAGCTTCAGAGTCTTTCTCTAGTTTTACCAGATGTTTAGTCATTCCAATATCTGATGATATCCTGTGGCTGTGAGCAGAATTTGTCTGCAAGGGGGATTTAAAGATCAGAGTCTGTATTGCAACTTTAGTCAGATGCTGAGGCAGCTTACCTTGTCATCCTTAGGGTCGAGCAGATTTCTGATTCCAGTGCAGCCATGGTGTCCCTCTGGAGTCCAAGTTCAGTCAGTTCCAGCTGTTGTTTTGCAGCCAAATGTTTTCTCTGAATGTTAAAAGGGGAAGGAGTACTCCCAGAACTCAGTATTGAGCTCTGTGTAATGACTTACCTGATGACTATAACTCAGTACTAAAATTTTCTCAGGTCTCAGTAGACACAGAATAATTTATGTTAATTACAAGCTTGTTTATTCTGCTCCTCAATTCTAAAGGTTCTTTAAATGCTTGTGTTATGTCTACTATTCAGTATCCCCAAGACCTAATATAACATTTTACACTTTCTGAGTATTCAACAGAGACTTGTATTACCAGACTGACTAGCAATTGTTAAACCTGGATGACATTTAAGATGGTTACAGATCATATTTCTATAGTACTTTACTAAGCAATTTCACATAAATGCAAAGAAATGAGAATATATAGCAACATTCCAGGTGAAATTTGATAGATAACAAAGCAATGTTATATACATCTGGATTACTTCTTATTAATATGTATAGTTCTTCATATGACAAAAGAGAAAGTGAAAAAATTATAAATTGCAATGTTTCAAAAGCAGAAAATGTCATTTCTTTCACCGCTGTACTGAAGACCGCAAATGACAATGGGTTTCAAAAGTTACAACTCTTTTTCCTTAGACAATAACAAGTTAGAAGGCTATACTCAGTAATAGCACAAAACAAACTTCATCTTGCCCAAACTCCAATTCATTAAACCATGAACTAAAATCTTTAGTCTCCCCCACCAACCTTCTCCGCTCTGCTGCTCTGACTTCAGAAACAGCCAGTCACATCATGGCCCCGCTATCTGGTCACCAAGGCAGGACCTGAGGAGGCCCAGGATCGCGGTTAGGTTGTGACTGGCATTTCAGACAGCAAACATTTTCAAAATGCCGAAACACATGCAGAACATTCACTTGCTAAGTCAGCTGACTAATCTGAGAATTAAGGTATCAAAGACAATGCACTGGATTGAAAGCAAAATGAAATAAAACCACCTTATATTTGATGTGATTTTTAATATTCCATCTCTGCCAATTCATCATCTGGTAAAATGTCCTCTGACCAATTAATGTCTGCAAATTTAACTTCAGTGAGCTCCCTTTCCGCTAATTTACCAAGAGCCATAGGCCCACACTGAATACCTGCATCTGCAAATTCACCTAACTCATTCTTTTTTTTTTAAGATTTATTTATTTATGCATTCAAGAGTGGGAGGTGCAGGCCAGAGGTGTGGGAGGTGAGGGAACTCACCAGAGACAGAGTGGGGAGCAGAACAGGCAGATCGACTGAAACACACTGCTGAGGGGAGCAGCGGGCAAGGTAGAAGAGGTCTGTTGCGCCATGTGGGAAGCTCCCTGACCGGGGATCGAACTCCTGCTGCAGTGGCTGCGGATAGCTTCATAGGCTGAGACTTAACCCCTTGCACCACCAGGGAGGCCCTAATTCAGATTCTTTAAGAAACTTAAAAATGGTGCTTTATCGTGACACTTTATAAGACAACAGAGGAGTCTCTAGAACATGGGCATACTGTGGAGAATTCAATAAAGTTCTGAAGAGTTAACTCTAGCACAGTTATACATGCCACAGGAATTTGCAAAACTCTTAGCCAGGGAACAGAAAATATTTCTGCTTCAGTCCTGTTCAAAATGTTGCTTCTTCCTTTCCCTTTCTAATTTTGCATTCTTCACTGATCTTTTTCTGGGTTTGAAGGTGGTCCACTCTAGTTTGCAATGCAGAGCTCTTCCTCATCTATGGAAATCTCAACAATTATTACAAATGAGAATTAATATAAGAATTCTCTTTCCTCCTGTGCTTTTTCTAAGTTCATACTTCTAAGTTCAGAGTGGTTCTGTAGTTCTTTATTTTCTAGTGCAGGCATTACAGGAATTTGCACCTCCTGGCACTCCAGGAGGCTGCCTCTGGGTGTGGCCTGAACTCACTCTCCCTTTTTTGTGGATTCTTTGGTCTTCGTTTTTCAGTGGAAGTTCCATAAAACCCTGGGATCTCTCTGGACTACATAATGTTGGCATCACTCTAAAAACCTCACTCCTAACTAAAGCATCCCCAGGTGTCAGAGAGCCCCTCTATCTAGGCTGCTCTGCAGCTGAGGCTTTGCACAATGTGAATCTTTGCAGGTTTCTGACAAATGGAACTTAGTTCTTCCCACCAAGATCTATGAGCATGTGGGGCCAGGAATAGCACTGATAGATGTAATTGCATATGAGGAAAAATGAAAAGGGTGGGAAAGAAAATGCATACATATTTTACCTAATATCAGTCATGCCCAAAAATTAGGATAATTGCAAATTATCTCCAGCCTCAACATCTGGAATGTCCAAATGGCATTATACTGAGTGTGGGCTTGGGCTTACTTACACTGAAAGGTACTGTAACAGGGTGGTCCCCAGGAAAAAGGGTGTGTTCCAGGTTCCCTGTGCCACCCAAGGTAGGGTGGAACTGAGCAGGATATAAGAAGCTTGAGAAGAGAGACAGTACACACACAGAGGACATACACAGAGGAGACACAGAACACAGACAGAAGACAGGAGACAGAAGAAGGATGGGAAGCCAGAAGAGGCCCAAGGAGCAGAGAGACTTGTAAAGAAACTGCACTGGCCTGGAATGATTGAAAGAGATGTGGGTGAGAGACCCATGGGGAAGTTAACGATGGCTATGTTGATTTTGGTTTTGATTTTGTTCTGTTCCTCTCAGAATTGTCTGACTGTTTCTGACCCTTTTGTATGGGTCCCTGCCGAAAGGTATTTTGGTTCCTCCCAGAATTGTCTGGCTGTTTCTGACCCTTATGTGTGGGTCCCTGCCAAAAGCTGTCCTAGACTTGTGGCAGGCTTTCGAGACTTGCTTTGGGCGGACTTTTACCCACAAGGAGTTGGATAACATCGGGTGCGTGACTTAGATACTATATCCTTTGTCTTCTCTGTCTTTTCTAATTGTATTAAAGTTTCTTTCCACAAAATGTCCTATATGTTTTGTATTGATGCAGCAGATGGCAGAACCCATTTAGAACAGGGCAGGTCTGGGGTTTCGGGGGTGCCCCTCTCCTGCCCTGTGACACTACCACATAAAGATCACAGCTAATCTTAAAGTGACTTCCTCTCCTAAGTAAGCCATTTTGGTACAAGAATATTTGAAGTAAGAAAGCTTGAGAAAATACCATGAATAACAGCAGATATTATTTAAAGTAACATATTAGCAGTACCAGCAAAAAGGAAAGTACAGTCAAAAGGGAAAAATCCCAGCAGCCAGGCATTTGAGGATCCATAGCATACCCCCAGGTGTCCCTGGGTAAATTAAAACTTCATGCCCTCACTGTCTTCACCTAAAGGCTACCCCAGCCCACCTCCCTGTTGCTGGGTGGTTGTGTGTCTCACCGTTTGTGGGATCCCCAACCCTCCTTATTCTCAGAGATATTGTCTTGGAGCCCAGAGCTCCTGCTTGCCAGCAGGGTGTAGGGTCACGCACAGGCCACTCACCAATGGCAGAGGTCCTGGCTTGAGGAACATACTGGGAAACCAGTGTCTGCTGTTAACAGCAGGCAGATATTAGACTAGAGATAGTGTGCTTAGACTGGCAGGAATAATGGAGGCCCCCAGGCAATAGCCCCTGGTCACTCCACCCTAGTTTACATCACCAACTCCATCCTGCAAGCATGTACATTCCCTATGTACTTTGTACTAATAAATATGAGACTGCCTTTGGGTAGGGGCTGCACATTACTCCCAGTGCAGCCCTTCTAGGCTCCGCATTGGTCCATGTGGCCTTTGAGTAATTTTTCCCTCATCCCACGTAGCTTCCAACTTCCAACACAGCGGCCTCACCAGGCGACAGCCATCCAGCAAGCACTCCTCCCGCCTTGTTTACATCAGAGCTCTGCGGAGGCCCCACCCACTACAAGGCACTCTTCTAGTGATGGCCACTCAGAAATTCCAATTTTTTTAAGTGGCAATATAAGAGAAAATCAGATTTTTCAGAGGTGAGTGCATAACGCCATGAACCATACAGACCTTCAGTGGAAACTAATCTCAAATGCCTTGGACCATTAATCCATTTTTAATGAAGCTCAAAGCAATGATGCTAGTACAGATGTGTGAGCTCTGCATGTGCACATTAATCCTGAATATACTTTTGGCTTTGTTTGGGAAGCAATTTCCACTTTCAAACTTTGGAAAATGTATCAGAACCAGAGGAGATATTTGCATTTAAATTATAGCACATGCTTTTCATATCAATTGCTCTGGGGGGAAAAAAAGACAATCCTGATGAAATGACCAAAATAAAATTGACACAATTATTTATATGGTTTGCTTTCAACACTCATGGGGCAAAGGGGGAAACACCTGTCAAGACAGAAAGTTTATTTTGATCATGTAGAGAGAATGTGCTATGGAAACAGGCTGTACAGTCAACCTAGAACTTTATCATCTATTAACAAAATATTCCAACAGAATGCATAAACAATACTAAAAAAGAGTTTTTCCTCCTCACCGCAATCCATGCCAAGGAGAACAGCTTGGTGAAGCAACTACACCCCTCCTCCACCCAGCACAGAGGCCCCAGACTGCCTCTACAGCCCTCTGCGGCCAAGTCCTATCACCTACTTGTTCTCTCAGGGTCTCTACACTTGACTCTGCCTGGGACCTATTCCACCAGATTTTGCAAATCATGTCACTCAAGTCCCTACTAAAACATCACCTCCTGTCTCAGCTACTCTATCTAAAATACCCCACACTACCCTCCCTAACACAGTCTGAGCCCTCATCCTGCTTTGTCTCTTCACAACCTTTGTCACTACCTGCAATTACCACCCTAGTTTATTAGGTGACTTGTTTATTTTCTGTCTCTTCCACTAGAACGGAGCTCCGCAAGAGCACACATTGTTTTTTCCATCACTGCAGCCACTACAATCTTTTATCCTCCTTAAATGCCCTGAGAGGATGCAAGGCAAGGTAGGAGGATGGAGGATTGCTGCAAGATGGAACAAGAACAGTTGAAGGAATGAAGTTCTTCTAGTAGCTGCTTTTCCATAAACACATTTTCTCGCCCCTCTTTAAAAATATAAATTTACCAATTTGCCTGAATTCCACTGTTTTCTTAAATATTAGCCTATTTTTTCTTTCCTTCATAGCCAAGCTCTCTTAGTAACAGCATCCACTCACCTAAAACCTATTAACTCATCTTACATATTTTTATTAGTAATGTGATTATTAAAGTAGTAAAGGTTCACTCTACAATTTAATATGTATCTTTCCAAAGTCCTTAGTTTGTTTATACAAATACATACACAAAGATAGAGTTTGAATTGTTTTTTAAATTAGAAAAGGCTATGCTGGGCCTCCCCAGTGGCGCAGCGGTTGAGCGCTGCGCTGTGGAGCTGTCGGCAGCGGTGACGCGAGTTCGACGCCCGGCCGGGGAGAATCCCACATGGTGGAGCAGACCTCTCCTGCCTCGCCCGCTGCTCCCCTCAGCAGTGTACTTCTGATATGCCTGTTCTGCTCCCCACTCTGTCTCTGGTGAACCCTCTCGCCTCCCCACGCCTCTGGCCTCTACCCCAGCTTGTATGTAAAAAAAAAAAAATTAAAAAAATTTTAAAAAAAGAAAAGGCTATGCTTATTATACTAAAACTTTTATCTTTTATTTAACAATGTATTTAGTTCTGAGGCCAAACATATAGATTTACTACTCTATTTTTAATAGCTGTATAATATTTCACAGCATGAATGTACTATATTTTATTCAACCCTCTCGATGGGCATTCAAGATGCTTCCAGATTCCCACGTTTATAACCATACTGCAATAAACTCCCTTTTACATATGTCTTCACATATTCACACTTTTATTTATGTTGCATAAGCTCCCTGCTCAGCTTTAAATTTGCAACAATTAACTTTCGCCCATTCTCCAAGTTCCAATCACAGAGCTGAAGCAGATGTCACAACACAAAGTCTTACCACTCACCCATTCTTCCCCCAGAGTTCTACAGGAAAGCATACAAGAAGGAATAATGGCCAAATGGGAACCAAAATTTGACTATTTTAAAAATATTTAAATAATTCTGGCTCTCTGACAGAAGCCAAGTTAGTGAATTCATTTTAAGTCAGGAAGACGTGAGAAAGGTTGTCAGGAATTGTGAGCATTCTCAGATTTTACCTGAACTGCAGGCTAATAAGCTAGCCCATTACAGTTTCATGGATATGGCAGAAAACACAAGACTCTGTATCAGAGACAGATGATTTGTTACTTCACTGCATAGCAAGAAGCATGCATTTCTTGGTCATGTCAGTCACCTTTGTCCCCAAGTGCCACGGGACAACACAAGGCAGCCCAGGTAAATGCTACTCAAATGGTGGATTCCAGCACAGCTGGGGAAGCTCAGGCTTAGGGGACTCCAATAATTCATACTGGGCTGCAGTTAAACCTGCCTGAATTTTACAAAAAGGGAGATTTTCTTTCCTTTGCTGGAGATAAATAAACCTTCACTCTATCTCAACCTTCCAAGGGTTGTCATCATACAAATATACTTGAAAACATGGTACCTCTTCTTGCATGAGAAAAGACTACCACATAGGTTTGGAAAGTACAGTCCTACTCATGCCTGTAAGTTAAATGGTGGCCCCCAAAGACATGTCCACTTCCTAATCCCTGGAATATGTGTTACCTTATTTAGGGAAGGCATCTGGACTACAGATGTAATTAAGCAAAATTCTGGCCTCCAGAACTGTATGATTTCTATTGTAGTAAGCCACCCAGTGTGTCTGTTACAGTAGCCACAAGAAGATACCACAGTACCCAACATCCTCCTGCCCAACAGTGTGACTCTCATAGCGCCTGTAGCTGGGGCTTCAAGCACCCAGTAAAATCCAGGCGGTCTCCCTACCACTTTCCAATATTCAGAGCCCAGAATACTTCAGTCTTTCCATGACAAACCTTCGTTTCCTGCCTCATGTTCTCTCCAGGGTCCCTTTTTTTCTGAGTCTTTTCAGGCACACCTAACTGAATTTCAGACTTTGTAAAACCAGCTGTTGGCATTTGTTCTTGATTTATGTGGAATTATCATTTTTTTTTGCTGGATCAGAATGCCTGCCTGCCTGCCTTCTCTGTGATCTTTGCTTTCAGACCCAGAACTTTCCTCCTAATTGTCTATCTCCAAATTCTACCTTTTTTGACTCCTTGTAGAGAATGATATGGGATGAATGGGGTCCACATCTGCCAAAACAAATCCTTCCCACCTTCCCTTCCCTGAAAAGGATAATTCCTACATAGAAGTAAACCATCCATCAGTCCCACACTAATCCATGTCTGAACTCAATGTTTGGAATGTTGTCTGACTCTCATTTAATATATCACATTGTCTCTTTTTCTAGGAGTCCTGTCACCATAAATTTCCCAAACATTTTCCCTCATGGTATGAGCCAAATCTGCCTCCCCACCTATACTAACCACAATACCCTCAAACTCCCTTATTAATGACTGGAGTATTCTATGCTGACTTTCACAGTCCTCCAATATCAAATCTTCCAATTTTTATGTAACCTCTAATGGTTGTTCCAGTCACAAGGGTATGTTCCCCAATTTTTCTTATTATTGAGTCCCTGCCTACAGCTTTCCAGTGCTTTTGAAATAATTTCTTGTATTCTGGGTTCCCCCTGGATGAGGGGTTGGGTGGGGGCAGGGTAGGAAGGCATCCTCCTAGTTCATTCTCTAAAATCTTACATCTTCTTTCATAGCTCTATCTCTAAGCGCATTTAGACAGGCATATTTTTTTTGCCCTTAAACCTGTAACTGTTGTCATCTAAAATTATAATTGTTTTCATGAGAAAATCCTTCTCTTTCATTGTTTCTAAATTAATGCACTTTTTTTCTGTCATCTACTTTTTCTTGATTCAAAACCTAAGGCTATTGTTTCTTCATAAGTGAGTCATTGTTCCCACTGTCTCTGAAAAAATTTGAGTGATATAGACAATGTTTTGAATGCAATTCTTTCAGATTTCCTTTTAATCTAAAATTGTTTAATTACTTGAGTTTAATCTCTATCACAATCCAAGAACATGACATTTTAGCTATCTAGTATGACTCACTTTCCTCTTTACCTCTTGATAAGATTCCACTACCCCTTCATGATTCCTGAATTCCTAAAGTCCACAATCCAGTTAATATACAGTTCAGAACCAACATGTGAGATTGGAGGGTAGGAGAACTCCAAAGTCATCAGACAGAACAGAACCAAAGTCCCTCTTTGGCCTGGAATTTATTTAAAGAGGAGAAATTTGGGAAAGTCAGTCTAGCCCTGCCTACCGCTGCCTCCCTCTGCCTACCTACACCTATGTCTAAAGGTGAATTATTTCAGAGTGTGTGCTTACTCATGTACAAGGAATCTAGCCGTTTACAGTTTAAGGTCCTAATTATTCAGTCCTAACTGAGAAAGAGGATAAAGGAGAAAATAAGCTTTGGTACTGAAATTTGTTTTATTACTAAATGCCTTTAAAAAAGAGAAGACAAGATTTTCACACTGTGTGTACAATTCTTCTTTCTAATAATTTACCCATCAATAGCTTCTATGCCAAGTGCCTCGGCTGGACAAGAACCCCAATCTCCTTGATTCTTTCACCCCAAATGCTCTTTCTTATGCCATGCCCACCTGGTTCCACCTACATTAGGCATCTCCTGTATAGTTTTAATTAACAAGCAAACTTTGGTCTAATTTACCTCCAAAACCCAAGGGTGAGATTTTATCTAATAAACAAAGAAATTAATTAAAAATTTATAATTTCAAATTGAAAAAGAATTCTGGGAAAGCAATAAATTAAGAATTGTGCTGCAGGGGTCTCCCTGGTGGTGCAATGGGTAAGAGCAGCACTGTGGAGCTATTGGTGGCTGTGGCGCAAGTTCGATGTCTGGCCAGGGAGAAACCCACATGACGCGATGATGCGGCAGACCTTTCCTGCCTCACCTGCTGCTCCCCTCAGCAGTGTATTTCAGTCAATCGGCCTGTTATGCTCCCCACTCCATCTCTGGTGAACCCTCTCACCATCTCACAACTCTGGCCTGCACCCCAGCTTGTATGTAAAAATAAAAAAAATAAATCTTAAAAAAAAAAAAAAGAATTGTGGTGCATATAAAAGGAAGAGACCTACTTAAGAAGCTCAGACAAAGCCTCAGAAGGAAATATTTAAACCAAGAACTGAAGGACATAGAGATCTGTAGGCTGACTTCATGTTTATCTCCTCTTTATCTTCATTTATGTATCATTTATAAATAATCATATAATATTAAATATAGTGTTTTTTATACATCAAAATAGAGTATTTTGCTGGTTAGCATGACTCCTTAGCAACACAAATATTGCAGAATCACAAGTGTAATTTAAATTCATTTCATTTGCAATTTTGTGGACTTCTTAATAATTAATTAATTTAATTACACAGCACTTAAATTCAAATCTATCTTAAAATCCCCAAGTGCAGTTGTTTGTAGTTAAAAGGCATGTGCTCCATTAGCTTGGCAGTCATTTGTTACATAGACACAATATATCAAAGCATCATTCCCTCCTGACACATAAGGAAAGGCTGTAATTTAACATTACTTAAAACACTGAAGACATTTATTAAATATGCATTAGTTACATCAATATTAGAAAACTTACAATGAAAAAAGCCCACATTCACAAATACATTTAAAAAAAAAAAAAGGTCTAATTCCTAGCTAGAGGGATTATGGTATTTAAAAACTCAAAAACATATTTCTTTAAGTTAAAAAAAGTCTTTTCATGTACAATGTTTTCCTGATGATAGATACTCTGGATATTAATAATTGTGTAAAAGATTTGTAAAACAAAAAGATGTAGATAAATCCTATGAAAGGGAGAAGAAAGTGAATTTCCTCTGTCAGAAACTGCCTTCACAGATTTCACAGTTTTGGCAGCTGGAGTTTGGTAGCTTAGTCTTTTTATCCTTATAAATCTACTTGATACCAACTTAACAGTCCATTTCCATCAATTACCTAATTCCAAAAGCAGGATAAATTACTAGCTAAATTGACTTTTTCAAATGTTTCCTTCTTTGTTTAGAAGTCAAGTGGGAGCAAAATAAAATCGAAGAAAGAAAGGGGGCATCTGTCTATAAAAAGACCATTGCACAAATATCGGTAGCACTTTTATTTATAACAACCAAAAATTAGGGGAAAAGCCCAAATGATCATCAACAGGTGATGGAATAAACAAATGGTAATATATTCACACAATGGAATACTACTCAGTCATAAAAAAGAATAATCTATCGATACCAACAATGTGAATGAATATAATTAGGTTGAATGAAAGTGTCCAGGACAAAAAGTATATACTGTATTTTTCCATTTTTATAAAAATCTAGAAAACACAAACTAACATATAATGACAGAAAGCAGAAAGCTGCCTGAATGGTGTGGGCAACTGTGGGAGGTGTGAAGATGGGGAGGGCAAGAAGGAGGGATTACAAAACCACATAAGTAATATTTGTGGTGATGGATATACTGATTACCGTATTGACTATAGTGATGGTTTCACCAATGTACACGTCAAAATTATTACACACATTTAAAAAATGTGTGTAGATTTTTGTAATTTATTTTTCCTTTTTCATATTTAGTTATTTAGTCATTAATTTATTTTCAGAGAGAAAATTTATGTAAGGCTTAACTGTATATGGAAAATGTTGCATTTACATGTGAAAAGCATGTCTGGTAGAGTATGTGCTTAGTTATTTGCCCACTCATAAGATTTGGGCCTTGACAAATCTGATTCCATTGACTTTTTTTTTTTTTTTTTTTTGAGGAAACATTAGTTTGTAACATTGGTTGTGAGAGGAAAAAAGCATGATAGCTGAGCTCCTAGGAGTCCCCATTTCATCTTGAGAAACCTCAGATGTGAAGAGGGTAGAAAAAGAAGGGAGGGCTGAATAAGGAGGTAGCCCTTGCATCCCTATGTGTCTTGCTCACTCTGGTAAATGCAGTTGGAATCTTGTAATCTGGTCAGATTAGCACCCCTTAGGGGATGGAGAAATGCAAATGAAGTTGCAAAAGGAAACAGAGACTTCCAACCATTTACATATTAAATATTCTTTTCAAATCTCCTTAAAATAGAACACTGCTGTCCTGGCATTTAGATAAAACTGTCCATAGTGGGTCTCCCTGGTGGTGCAATGGGTTAAATCTCAGTCTATGAAGCTATCCACAGCCACTGCAGCAGGAGTTCCATCTTCAGTCAGGGAGAGTCCCACATGGCGCAGCAGACCTCTCCTGCCTCGCCCACTGCTCCCCTCAGCAGTATTCAGTTGTTCCTATTCTGCACCCTGCTCTGTCTCTGGTGATTCCTCTCACCACCCCATGCCTCTGGCCTATACCCCAGTTCTTGTATGCGTAAATAAATAAATCTTTTTAAAAAATTCCATAGTGTTAAATATATCTATAGTTATTTATAGTTATAAATATGCATGTGTATGCAATTTGCAGCAACATGGATGGAATTAGAGGGGATCATACTCAGTGAAATAAGCCAGAAAGAAAAAGAAAAATATCGAATGGTTTCACTTATAACAGGACTATAAGGAAACCAAATAGGAAAGAGACACTCGGGCGGGGGTGGGGGGGAGAGGAGGGTAAGGGCACAAAATGGAATAGAAAAGAACACAAGGGACCATGGAGATGGATCACGGGTGAATTGGTGGTGGGCTACCCAAGGGGAATACAAAATGTAAAAGACATAAATAACAAGAAAAATATGTATTAAAAAATAAATAAAATACAATAAATAAAAAATAAGTAAATATGCATGTGTAAACACATATAACACGACAAACACACACACACACACACACACACAGTATGGAGACATGAATATATAGTAAAAGACTTATAGCAAGAGCAATCTTTCTGCTAAATGGGTTCATTCCCAAAATGATTAAAAAAAAATTGTGAGTACATTTCTCATATAAGTTTTGGTGAGGAAGCAGTTTAGCCATGTATCCAAATAAACAGGCCACCATTGTAGCTAAAAATACAGAAATAGTCTCGTTATACAAACTGGATAGGACATAAGACTTGCAAAATAAGATACTACTTATAAACCACTTTGATTTTCTGTGAAGGAAATGCGATATTGAAGTAAATAATATCAAAAATAACAAGATGAAAAATAATTAGAAATTTGAAATGAGATTGCCAGGTTTGTAAAAAGGTGCACTTTCTCGTGTCTAGTTGTTAAAATGAATGTATTATGTAGCAATTTGGAACATGTTTATAACCAAATGAAGTTCTATTTATATGTAGTCACATTCATGTGCATGCATGTATTTTAATATTTTAGAATCATAGTTCTTTCTAGTAATTCCATAAATAAAAATACTGAAATTATTTTACGGAACAGATGACTTCTCTTAGAATTTATCTTTGTAACAAGCCACTAACTCATGAGCAAATACCTTCAATTTACTTTGAAAGAGGATAACAATAATAACTATTACTTATTAAACATGTAACATGTCCCAAGCACTTTACACATATTTTAAAAATAGCTCTATTAGAGGAGAGGTATGACCCATATTTACAGATGCGGGAATAAAAGGCTCAGAGAAGTAACTAATGCAGCAGCTTTAGCAGGAGCTGGAATTTGAGAGTCAAAGTCACAGATTCATGTGGCAAAGTGGTCTCTACACCAATCATCTGTAATGCTGTTTCAAGAAGCTCCAGCGGTTCTCCCACACTGCACTGAAGGCAGGATGACAATGCAGTGCCACACAGACAAACGTTCCAGCTACCCAACCCTGGCATCAATCTGAGCAGCCTGGACTGCAGCCCCATTCTGACCCCAATCATTCCCAGTCCATAGACATGACCTAGTAGTCAGAGGATGCTATGGCTCCTCCACCCACCCCACTTCATTCATTTATTCATTGAACAAATATTTGTGAACTCATGTGGGTGCCAGGCACTGCCAAGTCAAGATATTTAAATAAGACACAGACAAGTCCTTCAAACATTATATGCACTCAAACTAAGAATCTCAAACTCAAGTGCCTTTGAAGTTCAGGTAGGTAATAAAAACATTTTCAGGAAGTCAGATGAAGGTAGTAGGAAGTAGAGAAACATGGCGTTGTGAGGCTAAATCCAGAGATTAAAAACTGCAGGAAGCTGCTACCATCCCTGGTTTGAGAGCAAAAGAAGGGGTTCCTAGATCTCCAGAGTCTAAGCCTGAGGGTTGAGGACTAAGCAGTGGTAGTGGGCGAATAGGGACCATACTAGGGTGACACCAGAAGCTAAAACTCAAAAAGATACTACCAATGGTTTTTCCTCTCTCCAATTTGCCTCAACTTTCTCCCATTGGCCATGCCTAATTAAAATCCAATAAGCAAGGAAGTCTGAGAAATGTAACATGGAGTGGCAGGCCCTGTAACACAGAGCAGAACTGGGAGAAAATCAGGGAATGAACCTGACGGCACACAGGCAAGTGACCCATACCGTCCATTTGCCCATCCATTTACCCCGCTATAGGATCCTGGATTCCAGATCCCACCCAGGAGCCCCTTCTTGTGACATGTGATCACTCTCCCTACCTCCATGCCCACACCCTACCTTGTTCTACCACTGTTTGTGCAGATGGCATACCTTATTTACTCCCTGTCCCCCATCTAAGTCGCTCCTTTGTTTAACCTGCTTCATTCTAAGGACCTCACATGGCTCCCAGCCCTGTTCTACCTAGTCCTTCACTCCTGGAAGGCCCTTCTTCCCTGTGGGACTTACCTATGAGCTTTGCAATCAAGATTTAAATTATTGGGCATGGAGATTGTCACAGCTCCACATTAGCTCTCAGCATGCCACCAGAAAGCATGGCTCAGAGGCTGATGTTTCCATAATATCTAAAGTAACTGAAATAAAAATTAATTCTTCCTCTCTCTTGCCAGGGGCATAATAGAGAAAAACTGGCAAAATACAACCATTTGCATTTAATGAATATTTTATCTACTCCTGAAACTAGATTAGAATCTGGGATAATTACACATTCAAATAAGGCTCATTCACTTCTTCAAAACTGTTCCAAACCACTTAGCACAATTTCCAACCAAACTTTGACCTAGAATCTTACATTGGATAGCATTGATGGAACCTTCAAGCAAGAAATGTAAAATTAATTTTCTTATGTTAATAAAACATAGCACCAAGAAGAGAATGTGGGCATTATTTTTTTTCAAAATCTATTGAATCAGAAATCTAACGCCTTACTAGCAAGAATTTCTAATATTCCACACATGAGAATAGTATCATCCAATATCATTTTCTAAGGAAAGAAAAATCACTTGGTTATCAAGTTCGATATCAAATTCAGTTCCTTCCTAAAACACTCCTCTCATGGAATGTCTACTTCCTAAAACAGGCACTACAAGTGCTTCTTCAAATTCCATCTTTATATCTTTCCAATGTTTAATTATTTGGGGATTTATTGAAATAAAGTCACCCTCACAGGTACCCTGGCATTGTGCCTGGGAGAAAAAGAACCTGGATAGGAATCTCCTACTGCATATACCATCAGTGAAATTCTAGAAGGAAAACTCATTGACAGTTGAGAAAAACTGAAATTAAAGGGGTAATGTACAAATGAAAGAAATTAGTATCAAGTAACTTCTTGCATCTATAGGTCTAGCTGATGTTTTTGGGTTTTTTTAAAGATTTATTTTATTGTTGCATACAAGCAGAGGTGCAGGCCAGAGGTCTGAGGCCGTGAGAGGGTTCACCAGAGACACAGTGGGGAGCAGAACAGGCAAATCGACCGAAACACACTGCTGAGGGGAGCAGTGGGCGAGGCAGGAGAGGTCTGCCTCAACATGTGGGAATCTCCCCAGCAGGGCACCGAACTGGCGCTGCAGCCACCAACAGCTCTATGCTAACCCATTGCGCCACCAGGGAGGCCCAGGTCTAGCTGATGTTTTTGAAGCTCACTTTTGAAAGATTTAATGGCATTCAGATTCCTTAAGGAAGCCCTAATTAAGGTGTTTGGAACTCTGATGTTATAGCTACAAATTATATACAAAGTTCCTCACACATATTTTGGTATATCATAGTTCAATAAGATGATGTAGCAAAAATGTTTCATTTGGTTCTAAAAAAGACAAACCCACCAAGTGTACTGATTTTTCTCCCCAAGTCATGTATCCTTCTACCACTTTGGCAATGCCTTTTGGGGAAATAGGCTTTCTGGGGTGAGAGATTTCTAGCCCATTGTGTCTCCCACTTGCGGGGAAGACATTCACTCTACTCTTAGAGCATTGCTAGAGGTGCATTCCCCTGAACTCTGGTGTCTGGAGGTGCCTACAGCATTTTACATATACACAGACTCTCACATACAAAGGATTATAGTCAAATAATTTTGCGAAATCTGGATCAAATAAAGCTAAACAGTATTATTTTTTTCTTGCAGAACTTCCCAGAGATGTAATATGCTAATGTGTACTATGAGCCTGCACAAATAGAATATAATCAATTTCAAAATAGTTAAGATTATGTGACTATAGACCATCTCTGAGGGCTGTGAAATGGGCATGAAACATTTCTTCTTGAGGAAGATCCTGCTCCATAGCATAGAATAAGGGCGCTCACACAAAAATACAAAGCCAACCAAGAGCCACAGCAAGTACAGCAAGTGCAGATAGAGTGAGTAGGGCCAGAAGTAAATGGGGACAGATTAGTGTAAAATAAAATCAACACATTTTAGGAAAAGGAAAAGGAATTGCAGAGGCAAATGCCAGCAGATCAAAGAGAACTGCTGTGGAGGCTTCTGCTTTCAGCCCTGCCAACTGACCCCATCAACAGAAATCTGCCTGGAAATTCCCCAAAGTCTTCCCCCCTGGAGCTACCAACAGCCACAACCAAACAGCCTTTTGCTTATCATAAAATCTTATTTCTCCTAAATTCTCCAAATTATAGCTATCAAAGATAATGAAGTTAAGGTATGCATGATACCCTGTTTGGAAACTAACATGCCCAGGAAAACAAATGCTTTGTTTCTGCTATATGTGCTTGTCTCAAATGCAACTCCCTTTGGGGGAAAAAAAATCCTACCTGGGGGATGGGAGAGTGGGATTGAAGAAGCAATTGACTAGAACTCTTTTCCCACCAGTCTCTTCTCCCAGGTTTGGATCCTCACTTTGATTAGCTAATAAATGATCACTGAGACTTTTATTCGAGTTAACATTAGGAATATGAATAATAAGATTTCCATTTATTTAGTGCCCCCAACACGTTCATTAAATTGTATCTCAATTTTAAAGATTTAAAAAGAAAGATAGAAAACAAAGTCTCAGAAAGATTACATGCTTGCTCAAGATGACATAGCTCACAAGCAGGCAGCCAGCTTGGACGTCAGAACTACCATCTCGGCTCCAGTTAGCCTCGTCCTTTATGTTATACTGCTTGTCAGGAAAAAGTAGAAGGTGGAATAATGTAATAAACTGTGGCCATGAAGCAAAAAGAAAAACCACTGCCCTACAGATATACTTTCCAAGGTTTGTTACCCTGAGGAAAAGCTGATTTGTCAAAACAAATGTAAACTGCTTGTGGGTAGTCTATTTTCAAGTCTGCCCTTTGGAACGCTGCCTCTTCATGGCTGCAGGAACATGCATTGGTTCACGGTGTCCTCTTCCACACTAGCAGGCTAAATAACACCCTGGTCAAATGCCCACTTTGTCAAGCCCAGAGGATACAAGAGCCTGGAGTAGTCCTATGCTGTGCTGGAGCTGGCCCTTCCCAGCTCACATGAATCAATTTATTTTATGTTTCTTTCCAACTCCATGCTCAGGGATAGCAGGTTGGCAGCTTGAAGCTGGTTATAGTGGGAGTATTTACACCATGGAAATTGGTAAACACTACAAATAGGGATTATGTAGTGTTATTTCTTCCAGAAAGTCAATTTATTAACATACTATGGACTGAATATTAACCAAAAGTAGAAAATAGAAGAAATCAAAGTAGCAAGACTCCTTCCTAAACAAAATGTCATAGTAATTATCTTCCTTAATGTGGAATATAAATATTAATTATATATATACATACATGTGCTAATGAGGGAGACCTGTGTCATGTATGAAAGATTTCATTTTTCTCTGCTGTCCTCTAATAAGCTGTACAATGGGACAAACAGAGAACTACCTGAAGAGCTGGCAGTTCCTGGGCCCCTGTCATTCTGGTATCATAATGTCCAGACCCTAAAAAGTCAATGTGACTTGTTCCAGTCCCCAGCACAGTGCCTGTTTGGGGAGGTCTCACTTCTCTTTACTACATACATCAGTGGAACCCCAAGCAGCAATCCTGGTTCCCCTGAAACTCACAGAAGCAGTAGTGAAGACAGAAGTGTACACAGGCTATTTCCAAAAGTCAAAAAACCTAACATAAATAATAAATGGATTTTCAATAAAGCCACACAAGCTAAGTAAAGCTTAACATTTACCTTGTTTTTTGCTGTTTTGCTTTTGGTTTTGCTTTTGTTTTATTCATTGCTATCAATTCTATCTGGTCACTTAGTTATTTCAAGCCATTCTAGCTTTTCTAATTAAAAAACATTTTTGAGAAAATTTTTTAATTAGAAAACTAGCTAATGATGTCATCAATAAAGGATCATTGTAAAGGAGCTAGATTCTCCTTAACTAGAGTGAAAAAGTGAAGAATTATTAAACAAATAATATTTGAAAGATAAAACTTGTCCTTTTCAGCTAATTAGATTCACCCAAAGGAAAAGATCCTCACGAGACACTGAAAGACCAGGTGTTGCATCCCATTTGCTTTGTGCTACCCCTCTTGAAACGTGGCTTTGATGCTGGAAACCTCAGCACCTTCACTAGCTCAGCAACAGGGCCCACATAACTTTTCACAGGATAAGCAGGAAATGCTACTTCTAATAACTCACAAACCACATTCTCCTCCCCCCACAACTCTACTCCCTCCAGCAAATACTTGAGCCATCTCTAATCTCTCCTGAGGACAGGACAAGAAAGCTGTAAGTCACATTTAGGAATGTCACCTAAAAGAACTACCAGTGTGAACCCCTGCCCAGCTCTTGTGAACATAAACCATCAGCAGATGGAGCCCTCTGCTAATTCAATGATCATTCTGAGCCAGTCTTCAACAGCCTATGATAGCTGCATTCTCAATTTTTGTTGCTCACACAAAATCCTGTCATTGTAGGATTAGCTCATGACTGCATTTTGTATAGAAGAATCCAGGAACAAATTTCTACAACTGAATGGTAGGAAAATTAAGTAGAGTCGTCTTGATATTAGAGACAATGTTTGATATATTGCCCTTCTCTCAGGTATGCATGGTGCTTTAATTCATTCATTCCATAATATTTTTTTTCAATTTGATGGATTCTTCTTTTTTTTAATATATATTTTTATTGTTATTTATATCTTTTACATTTTTTATTCCCCTTGGGTAACCCACCACCAATTCACCCGTGATCCATCTCCGTGGTCCCTTGTGTCCTTTTCTACTCCATTTTGTGCCCTTATCCTCCCCCTACCCCTATCCCCCCAACTGTCTCTCTTCTATTTGGTTTCCCTATAGTCCTGTTATAAGTGAAACCATTCGATATTTTTCTCTTTCTTCCTGGCTTGTTTTGCTGAGTATGATCCCCTCTAATTCCATCCACGTCGCTGCAAATTGCATGTGTTTATCTTCTTTGCATTCATTCCATAATATTAAGATATGCGTTAGATGCAAGAAATATTACACATCTTCCCTATCAACCTAATATCGATATTAGGTCCCATATCATCAGATTGGAAGGAAATTCAGTAATAAGTAGGGGGCCCTCAATGCCCAAATTTAGGGTCCTGTAAAGGTTCCAGAGTTTATACAGTACAAAAGAAAGAGAAGGCATGGTGGGGTGGGGCAGGGTGTTACTCTGGTCATCTGTTTGGCCAAATTAACAAGATGGATCTTACTGGATTCTTCTCTGCTGCTTCTAAATCAAGTATGGGATACAAGGATCATTTGTGAGGCTGGAAACCTCCCAAAGCCCACCTGGTCTTATTTCCCTAGAAGCAGCAGCACACCACCTTCCTTTTCTGGGGTGTTGCTGGAAGCAAGTTCAGATTTTCAGCTTCTCTTGAGAGCTGAGACCTCTCCTCTCTTTTCAGCTCTGGGGAAACTAACATTTAAGTCAGATAAAATGCTTTCTTTTGCAATTTCCCTTAGAACAATAATACTATACAAGGTAAGTAAATCTTAAAATTTTTACATATTTTTGTTTTTGTTGTTTTGCTTTTGCTCATAATGGAATCACCTTGAGAGCTATAACAAAAATGAAAGTACTGATTCCTGGTCCCACCTCCAGAGATATTGAGCTATGTGGGGCACAGTGAGGCTGGGGCAGCAGAGGATGTTAAAACTCTCCAGGTGAAAACTGACACCCTACCAACTGGGAAAAGATCTTCGCACACAATACAACTGACAAAGGACTGCTAACAAAAATTTACAAGGAACTCACACAACTAACAAAAACAAAGCAAATAATCCAGTCAAAAAATGGGCAGAACATCAAAATAAAAAGCATCGGTACAGCAAAAGAGACATTAACCAAAACTAACAGACACCCTACCAACTGGGAAAAGATCATTGCACACAATACAACCGATAAAGGACTGATAACAAAAATTTACAAGGAACTCACACAACTCAACAAAAACAAAGCCAATAACCCAATCAAAAAATGGGCAGAAGAGCTCAAAAGGCACTTCTCCAAAGAAGAAAAGCAAATGGCCAACAGATACATGAAAAAATGCTCAACATCACTTACAATCAAGGAAATGCAAATCAAAACCGCAATGAGATACCACCTCACATCTGTGAGGATGGCACACATTAAAAATACAGGCAACAACAGGGCCTCCCCGGTGGCGCAGCGGTTAAGCGCTGCGCTGTGGAGCTGTCGGCAGCAGTGATGCAAGTTCGACGCCCGGCCGGGGAGAATCCCACATGGCGGGGCAGACCTCTCCTGCCTTGCCCACTGCTCCCCTCAGCAGTGTATTTCTGATCTGCCTGTTCTGCT